>JAEANM010006377.1:0-18652 GCA_017656035.1 Myanophis thanlyinensis | reverse complement strand
TCTTGAGATGAGCTGAAAGGCAAAAGGGAGCTAGGTTGTTCCCTCCCATATTTGGGTAACCAAGTATCTTCACAAAACAAACACATATACATACACACACACACACACATTGCAGTATGTATAGCTATTGGCACACCATACTACAGCTATTGCTCGTCTTTCTAAAGGCTACATAAAACAGAGTTGCTGATCAGACAGAACATTAACAAGCAAACAATTCTAAGTTGGTCTTTGTCTGGATTGGAAACAATAATCAAGGCAAACCAGTTTGGCTTGTCACCTCGTTGTCTTTGTCTTGATTAAGCGTTCCTATCGAATGTGTGTATTTTAGCACACTTACCTAAGCTGGTAGGTTTTATGAGAATGTCAAGCACATCATAAAAAGGGAGATTCTTCAGCTGAACATCAGGATGCACTGGAGGAACCGAAGGGGACGGCTGCTGCATCTCAAAGCGAGGCTTGGTGTCCTGAAGTAACACTGAACCAAGAGGAGAGGAAGGTGATTGAGGAGCGGCCGAAGTTGAAGGCGCAGGGTGTAATCCGGGCACAGCTAAGTCAGGTTCCACCGGAGAAGAGCTATTGTCCAGGTTGAAAACTGAAGATTTTAGAGCAGTCAAATCAGAAAGACCTTCAATTGTCCTGGGATAGCGGCGCCTGTAGAGTTCCCGGATCTTGATCTGAACTGCTGGGCTACAGCCGCTCTTCAGCAAGTGCAGAGCCCTCATTAGGAGGTCATGTTTGCGCCCGCTTTTATTACGTCCAGCAAAACCCAGCAACACTTGCAGTTCAGACACCCGAAAACTTGATACCATATTCTAGGAGTAACAACAGATCAAGAATAGGTGAAATGATGGGCAGTGACAGGATGGACTGACAGCCCTACGTTAAGAAGTTACAATAGGAGATCAGGTTTTATTTACATCATCATATTGTGCCATACCATATATGGGGAACAAAAACCTTCATGATTTAGGAGTATTGTTTTAACCAATTCAGTCACTGAAATACAGATGGTATAGCAATTGGGAGGTAGTTAAAAGCCCTACTCAAACAGCGTCCCATACATACACTATACCCATTCCTCTCAATAAATACAATTTTTCACACAACAAGCAACATTAACATCCACAATAGCAGCAATAAAATAAAAGTTCTAATGAAGTGACATATTTAGAGCACAGAGTTAAAAAGCCCAAACTCTCATTTTGGTTTTTGTTTCACAATTTTTCAGAAATTTATAGCTAGAGTGTCTCATAACCAACTTCTTGTTCCATGCAGCTCGAAGAAAGCTATAGAATTGGCTTAAACGTATCAGTTAATCTGCACTCATTCCTTGGAACATTAATCTGGTGACTTGAGGTGGAATTCTATTTGATAAATACATAAATAAATAAAACAGCACACGATTACATCTTTAAATTTTCTCATGGCTAAATGTACCTACTCTTCTGAATATTTGTTTATCTTTCACAATTCGGCCTTCCTCTGAATACAGATAGTCCTTAAGTTACTACAATTGGAACTGGAACACCTTTTGCCAAATGAGTCACGCACATGACTGCGCTCAATTTTACAATCTCTTTTTGACACTGTCATTAAAAAAATCCAGTTTCCCCCTTTGGTTTTGCTTGCCGGAAGCCGGCTGATAAGGTCGCAAATAGCGATCACATGATCCTGGGACATTGCAACTACCGCCAGTTGCCAAGCACCTGAATCACAATCATGTGCATAAGGATGCTATAACGGGTCTTAAGTATGAGGACCAGTTGTTAAGTCACTTATTTCTGTGCTGCTGTAACTTCGAATGGTCCTCAGGGCTACCAATTTTTCACTTTCCTCTTTCAAATACAGACCTTCTGAAAATATAGCATTAACTTTATAGAGTTGAGAAAAAGTAAGTCAACATGTCAGTTTCCAACCGCAAAATCCAACTGCTGTGGCTATCACAATAGGCTTCTATTGTTCCATCCCCATGTTCAAAAGCCATCTTCTATTCCTCAAGATATTACTGAAATACAACTTCCGGCATCCTTTATCACCGAGCCTGCTAATTTGTGCTACCAAGGCTTGTAGCTACCAACACTTGGAGGGCTTGAGGACTCTAGAATATTCATTCTTCCTATGAGCAATGTTCCAATAGCAAAGACAAATGAATGACAGGGCTTTGTGAAGCTACCTCCCTTCCTTGGAGATTCACCAGAATCTGTCCTTAAACGCTTCCCAAGAATTGGCCTTAAGAGTCTCCAGAGACCTCATAAAGTTGATCTCGTAAAGAGACCTCACTTGACACACCTTCTTCACCTGAAGCCCTTATAAACAGAAGAACACTGACATCCCCTAAACTCCACTGAAGATGTTACCTAGCCTGGTAATGAAATGTTCAGAAATCAACCCACAAGCTCGGAGAACGAACCTTCAACCTCATCCTACACCAGAGCTACAGATATTCACCACTATTGCAAACCTTGTAAAGTGCTCCAAGTCTCTTCTATTAAAACAATGTCATCTCGTTGGACCCCCCTGAGCTGTGTCCTCTCAGTAGCAACATCTGCTCTGTGGAACAGCATAACCCCCTCCCTGGAGATTCAGAACCCACCCCCACCCGATCCTGTAAGCCTTCTGTAAGACCTGGCTATTCCCCAGGTATTTGAATCAGGGTGGAGATAAGCTGTTATCATAGATGATTAATTGTTCATTGTTTATCTTTGGCTGCTTCCATCTGAATTTTTTTTTTATCATTCTTTTTCCCACTTTTAAACTTGGGTTTCCCCATGAATTAACACAGGAAAGAACCTAATGCTTTTTATTAGACTATACTCCACAGTTTTCTATGTTTCTAGAGACATATATTTTTTGTCATTTTTTTCTTTTTTTTAATACCCCTTTTCCAAGGTATCAGTGACATGTCACACCTTTACACCTGTAGTGCTTTGCGATGAAGATTTCCTATCCTTAAAGTCCATCGTTAAGTGAGGACTATCTATATAATAATACATATTTATGACTTCTGAACTTTATTCCTCTTGGAGTTTGGGGACGTATTTTGCAATCTTCTTGTTAAGTCCAACCTCAACTCCGCTTTGACTTTATATTATTTGGATGGTGTCTAGTCTTTCAATTTTAAAAAGAAATTGGTGTTTTCAGGTGTGCAGGAATACATGCAGCACTAATAAAGAATATCTGTAGTTCAGGGTTAAAATGGAGATCCTTGGTGCTCTCTGAGCTTGGATTGTTTTCTTGCATAAGTTTCATTACCCAAACTAGGTACGGTCATTGGTGCTAGACCTAGCATTAGTTAGTGCTGATTATGTTACCTAGTTGGAAAAGTCTGCAAAAAAAGTGACCAAACTCAGAGACCATCAAGGACCCCACACACACACAGCACCTGTCAGCAGTTCCTTAAAGTAGCTTTGTCTTTTCCCAGGATTATGGAGACCAGGGCAGGCTGGAGGGCAGAGAGGAGGAGGCCTTGAGGAGGAGGAGGCCTTGAGAAGCCGCTGAGATACTGAGGCAGAGGATCAGAGGGATCTGAGGCAAAGATAGTAGCCTCGAAAACAACTGAGGACTGAGAGGGCCGAGACCTGCTGTGGAGCCCTGGGATGGTGGCGCCGAATGGACACTTGTCATAACAGCAGACATTGTGTTTGGTCTCTGTTCCTTCTCCTTCTCTCGCTACTTGTGTTCACTTCCCTCTAACTACTCCCTATCCCTATCCTTCCTGCAGACTATTCCTCTTGCTTTCCTCCATTTTGCAGTCACATAAGCATTTCACTGCATGTCATATATGTGTCATGTATGTGACAAATAAAACTTGAGCTTGAGCTTGATTACACTTCCATAGTTACAATGCATTCCTGGGGAAGGTCTCATGTAGTCATAATAGTTCTCAGCTTTAACGTTGCACCTGCAATCACCCCAAAACAATTTTCTCTTCAAAACACAGCATGGCCACAATAGCACTCTGATAAATGACAAAAGAAATGAGTAGAAATATACTTTTGCAATTTCAAGTACTTGACATACTAAATAACCATCTCTTCATTTCAACAATCAATGGAATTAGGTATACAGTATTATTTGGTTAATCAATACTGAACATGTCAGGTTGCTGTTTAATGTTTCAAGGAAGAAATTTTCAACAATGGAGGGAGAAACCAAATAGGTAAACTGTATTTTTAAAAAATTAGGACAGAATTCTCAGTTAAGAGTATTGAATACGCATGCAGAATATTGTTAAACTAGAACATCCTAATTTCCCTTTTTAACAGTTCTTAGGTCAACAAAGTTTCCAAAGACCATGCCATAAATTAAAATTTGAGCTTCATTTGAAACACTGCAATCAAATTAAATAGAAGATACTAGGGGAAGAGAAACAACAGTTCAAGAAGACTCTTTCAAATCATACTTCCCTCTTTGAGCATTAATAAAAATATTTTGTATATTAAAAAGTATTACTTTAAAAAGTCAGAATAAAATCCTAACTAAAAAAAGTTAGACCCTGCATATTGTGCCCCCACCACCACACACACACACAATTCAACCAGCTTCTGGACATAAAACAAAACGAAATACAGAGAGTTTGAAGTCATAAGGTATACAAAAAGAAAAGGTAGCAGTATACAAGCAGTCCTTGACTTATGATCGAAATGTAGCCTGGAATTTCTGTCATAAATCATGACTGTTGTAAATCAAGACAACCTTGTGACCAACCTCATTTTACAACCTTTATTGTAGCAGTTAAGCGAGTCACTTTCCGTATTCCTGGAAAGTGACCGAAAAGGCCAATTTCTAGCTAAAACAGCCATAAACACCATCACATGACTGCAGAGTGCTGCAAATCTGAGTAGATTGCAGTTTAAGTGCGGAAAAAATAAATAAAAATATATAAACTGGCCTTAAGGCAAACCGGCTGTCAAGCTTGCTTTGTTACCCTGAGGGTTGCCACCTTCAGAAAACCTAGAA
Organism: Myanophis thanlyinensis; assembly: GCA_017656035.1. Lineage (NCBI taxonomy): Eukaryota > Metazoa > Chordata > Lepidosauria > Squamata > Homalopsidae > Myanophis > Myanophis thanlyinensis. The sequence continues at coordinate 13,690 of JAEANM010006377.1, read as the reverse complement.
TTGGGGAGTAAGTACCTTTTGGGAGAGGGGCCCACCATAACTTCAAACAGTTGCTAAGTGACTGGTTATTAAATGAGAATTACCTATAGTTAAAAATCTACCAAGCATTGTTAGACTTTGTTAACTGAAGTGACATAAACCCATCAGTATTATCTTCAGCTCAGTAATTTGTATCTAACAATAATGAATTCAAAAGGACGATTGTCTATAAAGCCTTTCGGAAACTATCTTCACATCAGAATCAAACAGTAAACACAGAGATTAAAAGCCCAACCTTGCCTATTTTTTCAAACCTGTCTCAGACAATAGATGGGACTGCCTCCCAAGTATATAGAATATTACATTGGAGCCTGACACTCAGAGAAGAAGGCCGGGTACTTTCTGTGGTTCAATGGAGGCAACGAAACCCAGCAGAGAAAGAGAAGCTTAAGAAAAGGGACATTCGGAGAATGGATGGGAGAAGGAGGAGGACGTAACAAAGGAAGAGCAGAATTAGGATCCGAGGAGGGGTTAGGTGGATAATAAGCACAGGAAAAAAAAATAATATAGTCTCCAAAAGTCCCTCTTTATGAAAGTGAGAAGCTAAGCTTTTTTTCTCACCAAAAGAGCCTGGCATGGAACCAACTTCAGTAGAAAGAGAGGCTGGGAAGGAAGCAAGGGAGAAATGTGGACTGAGTAACTTACTCAGTCTTATATAGCTGCAGGCCATGAAGGGACACAAAAGCGCATGTTCTGGGCCACAGGTGAAGCCAAACTGAGTGGATTGCTGATGGGAAAGGAAACACCTGAGAAAGACAAAAGGTGGTGCTGCTTGGAGGAAGGCGTGGGCTAGGGTTGACTGACAGGGGTGACTTAAGAAATAAGGGAATGGTTTAGGGGAGACTTAGGAAACAAGGGGGGCTGATGGAGGTGCTCAAGAAATAAGAGGAGGATTTGGGGGAGACTTAGAAAATAAGGAGGAGGCTGATAAGAGTGACCTAAGTAATAATGGGGCTGTTAGGGGTGACTTAAGAAATAAAGGTAAGGTTTAGGGGAGACTTATGAAATAAGGGGGGGCTAATAAGGTAATCTAACAAATGAGGAGGTTACTAAGATTAATTTAGAAAATGGGGATTGCTAGGAGAGATTTAAGAAATAAGGGGGGGGGCTGATAGGGGTGACAGGAAATAGAGGTTTGGTAGAGGTGACTTGGGAAATAAGAGGGACTGATAGGGTCACTTAGGACAAGGGCGGGTCATGGGGTAACTTAGGAAATGGGGGGCTGATAAGGATGATCTAAGTAATAAGGGGGACATAGGGGTGACTTAAGAAATAAGGGAGGGAGTTGGGGGAAACTTAAGAAATAAGGGGGGCTAAGGGTGACCTAAGAAATAAGGGAGGGGGTTAGGATAAGTTAAAAGGGGGGGCTGCTAAGAGTAAGTTGGGAAATAAGGGGGGTTGCTAGGAGTGATTAAGGAAATGAGGGCTGATAGGGGTGCTCAAGAAGTAAGGGGGGCTTTGGGGGAGACTTAGAAAATAAGGGGGGGGATTGATAAGAATGACCTAAGTAGTAAAGGGGCTAATAGGGGTGACTTAAGAAATAAGGGTAAGATTTAGGGAAGAGTTATGAAATGGGGGGGGGGGGGGGCTGATAAGGTTATCTAACAAATGAGGGGGTTAGGGTGAGTTAAAAATAAGGGGGTCTGCTAAAATTAATTTAGGAAATAGGGGGGATAGCTAGGAGCGATTTAGGAAATGGGGGGGCTGATAGGAGTGACAGGAAATAGAGGTGACTTGGGAAATAAGAGGGATAGAGGTCACTTAGGTCAAGGGGGGTCATGGGGTGACTTAGGAAATGGGGGGGGCTGATAAGGGTGACCTAAGAAATAAGGGAGGGGGTTAGGATAAGTTAAAAAGGGGGGGGGCTGTTAAGAGTAACTTAAGAAATAGGGGGGTTGCTAGAAATGATTTAGGAAATAAGGGGGGGCTTGATAGGAATGACTTGGGAAATAAGAGGGAGTGACAGGGGTCACTTAGGACAAAGAGGGGGTCATGGGGTGACTTAGGAAATGGGGGGGTGCAGTTAGGTGAGGCAGCCAAATCCAGTCCGGGCTCTCCTCCTGTGGTGATTTTTAAAAAACAAAACAAAACGCGGGTTTCCTCCCCCCTCAAACGTGGGAAGCAGGAGCCCTTCCCTTTGTTTTCACCCGCTTCTCCGAAGCGCCGAGAGGCTCCTCTGTGGAGCGTCCAAGAAGCCGCCCGCCGAGCCCTCAGGAGAGAGGATGGGCCTTGTAGTCCGAGGGCGACCGGAAAGGAGACGAAGGTTTCGGGGAGGGTGTGGAGGGAGGTTTAAAAATCAATCAATCAATCGATAAATAAATAAAATTTAAAAAGACACCGGCTTGCCCCCCCCCCACCGAGCCTGCGCGCGACTCCCAGGCGGGTCGGACTACAATTCCCATCAGCCTCGGGAGGCCGGAGGAAGAAAGGAAGAGGACGCCCCCCTCCTCCTCCTCCTCCTCCCCCCCCCCACCACCACCACCGAGGCTCACGGGAGAAGGAAGCAAGGAATTCTCCGCGGCCGACGGCCGATCGCGCTCACCCTGAGCTCCTCGAAATCCGCCATTTTTTACCCGCCGCCTGGCTCAGCCTCCGCCGCCGGCACCGCCGCCGTCGCGGCCGCCGCCACCATCCTGCAGGGTCGCCCGATGCTGCTGCTGCCGCCTCTGCCGCCTCCTCCCTCCCTCTGCCGCCGCGCTGACGCGAGGGGCGGGACCGCCCTGTGGCCACGCCCACCCGATGCAAAGGGCGCCGGCCGTTAAAAGGGGCGGGCCCCGAGGAGAGCGCGAGCGGGGTTTTCCCGCCCTTTTCGAGCGAGGCGCGTGCGTGGGGGGGGGTGGGGGGAAGAAACGCTCCCGCTTCTGCCGAGCGGGAGGGCGGGATCGAGCCAGAGGCGGTCGGGCGGCGAGGCTGAGGGAAAAAGCGCTTCTTGCTCGTCGGAATTCAGGGGGGGTTGGATTGAGAAATCTGAGGGAGAAAAGGGAAAAGAACCCGACCCTTGGAGAGATTCGGACTATTACTGACCTCCGAGCGTTGAAAACCCATCTTTTCCAGCTAGCCGGCCTGGCCTGACACCTCAGGGCTATTTTAATATGTTAGTCTAAATTTTATAATTTAATTTAACTTTTTAACTTTTAATTGTATTTTAAACTGTAATTGTATCAGCTCATTTAATTATTTTAACTGGTTTTTAGTTTTTGTCTATGTGCTTTTAGTTGCTGTACACGCCCCGAGTCCTTAGGGAGAGGGGGCGGTATATAAATTTAATAAATAAATAAATAAGCTCAAACCTTTATTGCCAATGCGGCAACACGCGTACAATGAGATTATTTTATTTACAAAATTTCTATACTGCCCGTCTCCGGAAGGACTCGGGGCGGTGCACAACCATCTAAAAAGAGACACATAAAAAATTAAAAATACAATTAAAATGAATTAAATCAGTGTCCAATAAACCGAATTAAAAACGTTAAAAATTTAAAACAATTTAACTAATTAAAAATGAAACAAATTTAAAACCCCCGTTAAGTGTTAGGCCAGACCGACTTGCTGAAATAGATGGGTTTATAATGCGCACAGGTCCGCAGTCATTTGAATTAGATGAAGCTTCCTTAGTGCACCCCTCCCCGACACAAATAGTAGTCGCAGTGAGAGAAGAAAATCCCTAACTCAATAAATCATACTAACAACAATCTTCTATGTCAGCAGTGGGCAACTGTGGTCCCTTTACCACCTGTGGACTTCAACTCCCAGAATTCCTGGGAATTCCAACTCTGGAACTCAGCATTCCCATGGTTGGCTCGGGGATTCTGGGAGTTGAAGTCCACAGGTGGTGAAGGGGCCACAGTTGCCCAGTCCTGTTCTATGTATGTAAGTGTGTGTGTGTGTGTGTGCGCACGCACACGCACACGCACACAATTCCAAGCAAAAGACCCTTTTTGAAAGGACGAGACATGGATTAGGTAAAGAAGAATAGGACAAGAAAATCCTGCAGAGGGTGTTATAATGAAACGTTCAGAAACTAAATTGAAACTAACATGCTTGGAGAGAAAACCACTGACAAAAAAGGGCTTTTTTGCCTGCCTCAGGGGGTCCCTTCCTCCTTAGGAGAGCAGTACAGGTGGTCCTTGACTTACGACCACAATGGAGCCCAAAATTACTGTTTCAGACGTTGTTAAGTGGGTTTTGCCCCATTTTGCCATCTTTCTTGCCATCATTCACTACAGTTGTTAGTAATGTGGTGGTTAAGTGAATCTGGCTTTCTCCTGGACTTTGTCAGAAGGTCCCCAAAGGTGGATTGCATGACCTTGGGATCCTGCAGCCGTCATAAATATGAGTCAGCTGCCAAGGATCGTGTGACCGTGGGATGCTGCAACAGTTGTAAATGTGAAAAATGGTCATCAGTCAGTTTTTTTCAGTGCCGCTGTAACTTTGAATGGCCACTGAATGAACTGTTGTAAGTCGAGGACTACCTGTACAATAGCCATATGTGATTTGCTAATTGCTTTATTCTCTGGTCTCTTTTTTTTTTTATTCCTGGAGGCCCTTTTCAGATGCTGTCTGCCTTTGTATAAGTAATCCTCAACTTGCAACCGTTCGTTTAGTGACCATTTTAAGTTACGGCACTGGTGGGGAGGCAAATGACTGTTTTTCACACAATTTGCAGTATCCCCAGGGTCATGTGATTAAAATTCAGATGCTTGGCAATTGGAATGTATTTATTTATGATGGTGGTTGTGTCCTGGCATCATCCCCTTTTGTGATCTGACAAGCAAACTGATCGCTTGACATATGTGGACGAAAAAAGTTGTAAAATGGAGCAAAAGTCACTTGCTTACCAATGGACATTTGAGCTCAGTTGTGGTTGTAAGTCAAGGACGTTTGTTTTGTTTTATCTTTGGATGTTCTATGGCAGGGGTCCGTAACAAGCAGCAAGCACACAGTTCCACTTTAATGAAAATGCTTCTATTTATCTCTTGTGAGATTGGCCTATCTGCCAAAAAGGAAGAAAGGGAAAAGGAGGCAATTTCCCCATGGAGTCAGGAGGTTGTATTATAAAAATGTAGTTCCTCTTCATCCTTTTTAAGTGACAAAAAGTGCCACAGGCTATAGCAATCCTTTTATTTCCAAACAGGTTTGGAAAGGAAGTATTAACTCATTTACATAGCTGTCTGTCTGCCCAGGGAATTCTGATGAACATAAAATTCAGCTGTATTATGTGCACCCAGTACAGGACATGCTAATCACACTAGAAGCTAGTCTGTGTATTCTGGGCCAGCTGCAGCTTGCAAATTGTTTTCAAGGTCAGCCTGATATAATTGCAGTAGTACAATCAAATAGTAACCATGAGTTGTGTCTCTCTATTTAGGAATAGAACTAATCGGTACGCAAGATATAACTTCTATGATCTGACCTCCCTCCCTTTTAAGTTTCTGGAGACCATTTAAAATTTCACTCTTAGGTCAGAGTCTGATAATGTGAATGTCATCAGGGAAGTGTAGTGACACCAGGTCTTTCTCTTCTTGGTTTTAATGTTTATTATTTATTTAAATTTGCTTGCTGCCCATCTTGCCACAAGGCAACTTTTATTTCTATAAAGCACCAGACTAAAAATCAGAACAGGGTTTTAGGCACAAAACCAGCTGAGTGACCTTGAGCCAGTCACTCTTTCAGCCCTAAGAAGACGATAATGGCAAATGACTTTGATAAGAAGTCAGATCACTTGTCCAGGCAGTCTCCAGGAGCCATGATGAATCTGCACAGAGATGGGAAGTTGAACTGTGGTGCAATGGGAACAATCTTGAAGTGAACACATTCAAAACTAGAGATGATAGTAGATTTTAAGAGAAGTCCTTTTATTCTACTGCCTCTTACAATATTAGACAACACAGTGTCAATAGCAGAACCCTTCAAGTTTCTACGTTCTATAATAATGTCTCAGGAGTTAAAATGAACACATAACATCAAAAACAAGCACAACGAAGAGTTTTTCCTGTGCCAGCTCAGACTGCTCAAGGAGTTGCTGAGACAGTTTTACAAAGGAATTGAGTCTGTCATTTGCATCTCTATAACTGTCTGGTATGGCACAGCAACCAAACAAGACAGATACAGACTTCAATGGATAGTTAGGACTGCAGAAAAAAATAATTGTAATCTGTCTTCTTTAATGCATGAGCCAGAAAGAGGGCTGTGAAAACTATAGACCCCTCACATCCTGGACATAAACTCTTTCAACAACTTCTCTCAAGATGACGCTATAGGACAGTGGTGGATAACATTTTTGGCATGGGTGCTGAAATAGCACATGTTCACATGCACCACTTCCACATATGCACGCCGCTGATGCACATTCGTGATCCCATAAGTGTGTGCCACTTCTGCACATGTGCGATTTGTGCATGTACACATGGCTTCCATGCATCTGCAGTCATGTGGGAGTCGTGTACGCATGTGCAGTTGTGCAGGAGTTGCACGCATGTGTGGGAGTCGCGCAGGAGTTGCAGCGTGCATGTGCAGTTGGTGAGTTGGGGCGACAGCTTACATGCCCACAGAGATGTCTCTGCATGCCATAGGTTCGTCATCACAGCTATAGGGCATTGCATGCCAAAACAACCAGACACAAAGACAGTTTTCCCCCATGCTATCAGTCTGTTAAACAATTCCCACAACAGTCTATATCCTGGAATGTCAAACCACCTAATAGAGCTGTATTACTTATACTTCTCAGCTGTCCCATTACCTATTTTCTTAGATTCTTATGACTATAACTTGTATCTCCTGATTTATGCTGATTGTTTTTATTTAGTATCCTATTAGCATCCATGATTATCATTAAGTGTTGTATCTAATGTTTTATGAAGAATGTATTTTTACAATGACTATGATAATGATCTATCACTATTGTTGTATGTACACTGAGAGTTTATGCATGGGAGACATTCCTTGTGTGTCTAGTCACACTTGGCCAATAAAAAGTTCTATTATGATTTATGTTTATTGCTTTAGTATCCCATGACTACCACTGAGTGTTGTAGCTATGATTTATGATGATCGTATTTTATGATTGTAATTAAGATTATCACTTGTTGCTTGTATGAACACTGAGAACTTCTGCATCAGAGACAAATTTCTTGTTGTGTCCAATCACACTTGGCCAATAAAGAATTATATTCTATTATAATAGAATTAATAATAATAGAATCAATAATAGAATTATATTCTATTCTATTCAGTAGGGTTGAAACTTCACCTTTCCCTTTGTCCTCTTCAGGGCAAAATTAAAAAAACCTGTTGTGGAAATATGTATTTCTATGTTTTTTAGAACATTAATATACTATATTACACAGTTCTCCACTTACAACCACAATTTGGACAAAAATCTGGAATTTCTTTTCATGAGCTGCAATGGTGCACTGGTTAGAATGTAGTACTGCAGGCTACTTCTGCTGACCACTGGCTGCCAGCAGTTTGGGTCTCACCAGGCTCAAGGTTGACTCAACCTTCCATCCTGAGGTCAGTAAAATGAGAACCCAAATTGTTGGGAACAATATGCTGACTCTGTAAACCGCTTAGAGAGGGCTGTAAAACACTTTGAAGTGGTATGTAAGACTAAGTGCTATTGCTATTACTGAGCAAGGGAGTTACTTGAATTGTGCCCAGTTTTACAAACTTTTTTGCCAAGGTTGTTAAGCGAATCACTGCAAATAAGTGAATCTGGCTTTCCCATTGACTTTGCTTGTTGGAAGCTGGCTGAGAAAGTTGCAGATGGAGATCACATGATCCCAAGGTGCTGTAACCATCATAAATACATGCCAGTTGCCAAGCACCTGAATTTTGAACATGGGGAGATACTGTAAATGTCATGGTTGCAAATCACTTTTTCAATAGTTTTGTAACTTTGGTCATTAAATGAATGATTGTAAGTTAAGGACTGCCTGTAGCAGTTTATTTTAAAGTGACAAGAATATTAGGGTTCTCAAGAGAATTTGAAAGCATCCTGCAGGACAAAGGAGGCAAATGACTATAAGGCAGTAGTTCTCAACCTATGGTCCATGGACCCTCAGGTATCACAGGGGGTCTGCGAAGGCTTGAAAAAAATGCTATGATTTAAATATTAAGTTAAGCCTTGGTGTTCTGTGACCATGATCCATAGCCACAAAAGGTATTTAAAGAGGGTCTGTGGTAAAGAAAGGGTTGCGAACCACTGCTATAAGGAATTAAGGAGAAAAAAATAATAAAATTTAAGAAGACTCAGCCATCCATTCCTGCCTAGGTACTAATTTTAATCTCTCAAAATTTATAAGAATCAGCAACTCTGCAATTTGGTTTTCCTGCTTTGCCTACTTTCTCTATCCTCTGCATTTATACCAGTTTGTAGTTAATGATGTACATCTTGAAACATATTCATGTTATATTAAAATATTAGACTTTCTATTCCATTTGCTTTGTTACCAGAAGGTAGAAGGGGGGTCCGATTGTTAGATAGCTGCAGCCGGACGTTCAAAATGGAAAATAATCCACGTCCACAGTCATCCTAGCTATACTGTATATTTATGTGTATTTTTTTAAAAATAAGTCTAATATTTTAATATAACATGAACATGTTTCAAGATGTACATCATTAACTACAAACTGGTATAAATGCAGAGGACAGAAAAAGTGGGCAAAGCAGGAGAAACAAATTGCAGAGTTGCTGATTCTTATAAATTTTGAGAGATTAAGCTCAAAGAGAAATGGAATTATGATAAGATCTTTATCAATTTTGGTTTTACATGAAATGACAGGTAAGGATAAGTAGACTGTTGAAAGTAAGAAAAATAGTTTGAATCCTGCAAAAGATCAAAAGATTGTAGGGCAGTAGCATGATAGAAGGAAAGGTTTTTCATCTGCTATTTTGCTTCTGTCTTCCCCAGGGGAAACTTCAAATAAACCCTAAGCAATTAAGAGAGGAACAACCCAAGTTAGTCAATAATGATTACTAGCTACCATGAATGAGTTTAGCTCTCAGAAGAAGCTCAATTACGAGCAAATCTTGATGGATTTACGGATGTTATTTCAGAGCTCTCCTCTGACCTTTGAGACCTTCCATGAATGGGTTTAGCCCCAGAAGATTGGAGAAGGGTAAATGTTCATGAGTTCAAAAAGAATAAAATAGAGGAGGAGTTGGGTAAATACAGACCCTTCACAGTCTGACCTCATTACTGATCATAATTGTGTAACATTCAGCAGTTGGGTTTTTTTTTTTAGCATTTCTAGCAGGAGGGTTTGTCAACAATAAATTAAGCCAAACCAGGACAATTTCCTTTTTTTTTTTTTTATGGAATTCTGTAGTTTAGCTTGAATTTAGCAAATTATTTGACTAATTGGACCATGAAATCTTTACCGGTACTAAAGTTGACAGCATGTGAATTGGCTTATGTTAGTAGTCAAACAGTCATATTCAACAGCTATGTGATTGGTTCCATGTCAAGTTGGACAGTGTTAAATGGTGTACCATTTAACTTTATTCGAGTTTCTGTACATGCCAATATATTTGTTAGTGAACAATGGTCCAGCTGCAAAATAAGCAGAGGTCTTTCAACTGCTGCATAAACAGAAGACTAGTGTGATAATGAAAGAAAAATCATAATTCTTCTGTATTTTGCATTGGTCAGATCTCACTTAAATGATTATATCCAGTTCAGGTTAACACAATTTAATGGCATGGACAATCCAGAGGATAGCTGCCAAGATGGTAAGAGGTCTGGAAGGGAAGAACTTTAGCCTGGCAAAGAGAAGACTACATGGAGACTTGATAGAAGACCAAGCAGAGTTATTAGGTTGTCCCAGAACAATAGAGTTGGAAGGGACCTTGGAGGTCTTCTAGTCTAGCTCCCTGCTCATGCAGGAGACCTTATACCATTTCAGGCAAATAGTTATCCAAGACTTAAAAAAAAAAAAAAACTCCAGTAATGGACCACCCACAACCTCTGAAGGCAAGCCAGTCCACTGATTGTTGTCACTTTCAGGAAATTTCCTTTTATTTCTAGGTTGGATCTCTGCTCAATAAATTTCCAACCATTGTTTCTTGTCCTGCCTTCAGGTGCTTTTCAAAATAGATGGACTTCCTCTTCTTTGACAGCCCCTTAGATACTGGAAGATTGCTATCATGTCACCCCCTAGTCCCGTGATGACGAGCCTATGGCATGTCGGCCAACTTACCTCCAGCTGAGCATGCACATGCGATTGTGCATGCACGCATGCACAATTGCAGAGACCCAGCTGGTCTTCGGGCCTCTGCTGTGCATGCATACAATTGCAGCAGGAAATCCAGCTGGTCTCTGGAGCTCTCCTGTGCATGCACACGAGATTGCTCATGTGTGTGTGAGTGCCTGCGTGCCGCGTGCATGTATTGCACATGCAAAAGCTGAGTGCCTGCACAGATGGTGCAGTTGCACATGCAGCTCAGGTGGAGGAGCTGCACGCGAGTGCGGATGGCTCATGCAAAGGTATGTACTTTTCGGCACTCGTTAAGTAAAAGGTTTGCCACCACTACCCTAGTCCTTCTCTTCATTAGACTAGACATAGTTAGTTTCTGTTCATCACGTTGTAGTCTTCAGTCCTCAACACTTACCTTTGTTGCTCTTCTCTGCACTCTTTTAGAGTCTCAGGAAATAAAAAACACCTTACAATTTATGAGCAAGTAAATTTTGGTCAGACATGAAAAATAAAACCTAATGTGAGAACTGTTTAACAAAAGGAACAAATTGCCTTAGGAGTTGATATACTTTTCTTTGTTGAGAAGTTTCAACAGGCTGAATGGCCACCCTTTAGTATTTAGTCCAAATACAGAAAGATAAAAAAGCTAGTAATTTATATTAGAATGAAAGAAACCCTTTTACAACGCCTGGGGAAGTTTTCATAATACATTACAAAGGCAGTTATTCAAATTAGAGGTATGAAGCCACAAAACTCCTCCCTTCCACCTAAAATCAACTACTTAGTATAGCCAACAGTTCTATCACTAGCTAGCTGTACTAGGTCATGTTAATTTTGACTGATGCTGTATTTTCCCTATTTAAACCGTATTTATTTTTTGCTGAGTTTGTATAATGCACGCATGGTTTAATACACACCATTGCCTGGGGTTGTAATACACAATGAATCATAAGCTTACCACATTGGCTAGAGTCACACATCACAGTAGTTTGAACTAATATAACTTTAGGGAGTCATGTTAGGAAGCCAACGATTGTTTTAGCATGTATGAGCAGGCCATCCAATTAAGCCACCACAAATATATCTGGGCATAGCCTGTTATTTGAACATAGCAATTGTACTTTATTAATTCAGGTTTAGCTGGTAAGGTAAAACCCATGTTTTTTAAAAAAAATAATTTTATTGCATAAGATTCTTGCCCATTGTTAACTGAAGCAATTTCAGTTAAGCCCATTTTCCAGGATTTGTATAACAAACTGAAATGTAACTTCTTGGGCTGCTTTTGCATAACCTGATGGACTAAAATGTAATTTCTAAGTACATGGCTCAAAAATACTGGGCAGGAATGCTTATTCTTCTTTCAAATGCTTTGCCCGTAATCAACAGGAAACATTAAGCCGAAGTTTGTTTTTCTTTCATTTTCTTTCAAGAAACGTCCTGAACCATAAATCTGCCAATCACATTGTAACCTAGTGTGTCTAATGAATTCCGACAACTTGGTGAATTTATTTCCCCATTGACTTTGCTTGTCAGAAAGTCGCAAAAGGGGATCACAAGACCCCCGGGACGCTGCAATGGTCATAAGTAGGAACCAGTTGCCAAGCATCTGAATTTTGATCATGTGACCATGGGCTATAACTGCGAACTGCAAAACTTGTAACCGTGAAAAACGGCCACGTCACTTTTTTTGCAGTGCCATTGTAACTTTGAATGGTCACTAAATAAACTTTTGTATGTCTAGGACTTCCTGTATATGGTTTAAAGCAGTGGTCACCAACCAGTGGTCCGCGAGAAAATTTTGGTGGTCTGCATTGCACTAAATCAGGGGCCAGTCATTAGGCAGATCATATTAATGGTCCGCCAGATTTAAAATTATGAATTTAGTGGTCCCTGAGATCCAAAAGGTTGGGAACCCCTGGTTTAAAGTATATACAGCTATACAGATTAACAGAGTTGGAAGGGACATTGTAGGTCATCTAGTCCAACCCCCCTCCCCCGTACAAGCAGGAGACCCTACACAATTTCTGACAGATGGCAGTCCAGTCTCTTCTTGAAAGCTTCCAGTGATGAAGCTCCCACATAGCCAGCTGGACAAAATAGGCTGAAAAACAGCTTCTATTCATGGGCCGCCTGACTTCTAAATGCCACATAACACCACTACACTTGATACAACAGATTGATTGCTCTCACTGTCAGAAAATTCCTCCTTATTTCCAGGTTGAATCTCTCCTTGATCAGTTTCCATCCATTGTTCCTTCTAAACCAGTGGTTCTCAACCTTCCTAATGCCGCGACCCTTTAATACAGTTCCTCCTGTTGTGGTGACCCCCCCCCCAACCATAAAATTATGGTCTCGGTTCCTAAGACCATCAAAAATATGTGCTTTCCAATGGTCTTAGACGACCCCTGTGAAAGGATCGTTTGACCCTCTAAAGGGGTCGCGACCCACAGGTTGAGAACTACTGTTTCTAAACAGATTACCAGAGTTGGAAGGGACCTTGCAAGTCATCTAGTGACACCCCCAGCCCACCACCCACACCCAGGCAGGAAACCCTAAACCAGTGGTGGCAAACCTTTTACTTACCGAGTGCCGAAAAGTACGCGCATTGCACGTGCCATCTGCACTTGTGCGCTGCATGTGCAACCACAACATCTGCGCATGCATGCAGCTTTTGCATGTGCAATGCATGTGTGCTACGCACAGGCACTCACGTGCACATGAGCAATTCTGTGTGGATGCGCAGTAGAGCTCTGAAGATCAGCTGGATTTCCTACTGCAGTCATGGGCATGCACAACGGAGCCCCAAAGACCAGCTGGGTCTCTGCAATTGCGCACGCGTGCATGCTCAGCCTGGAGGTAAGTTTGCTGACAGCTTGTGTGCGCAGCAAGATGGCTCTGCGTGCCACTTGTGGCACCTGTGCCACAGGTTCGCCATCACGGACCTACACCATTTCAGATAGATGGCAGTCGAGTCTCTTCTTGAAAGCCTCCAGTGATGAAGCTCCCACAACTTCCAAAGATAACTTCTGTTCTGTTGGTTGATTTTTCTCACTGTCAGAAAATTCCTCCTTATTTCTAGGTTGAATCCCTCATTGATCAGTTTCCATCCATTATTCCTTGTCTGGCCTTCAGGTGCCTTGGAAAACAGCTTGACCCCTTCCTCTCTGCGGCAGCCCCTCAAATATTGGAAGATGCTCTCCTGTCTCCCCTGGTTCTTCTCTTCACTAGACCAGTCATGCCCAGTTTATTGCATGTTTTAGCCCCCAGTCCAGAGGTCAAATGCATCAGGTTCTAGCAGGTTCGCTAGAACCGGTAGTAAATTTTCTAAGCAGTTCGTAGAACCAGTTGTTAGAAGAAATATCTTTTTGTTTTTTTCCCTACTTTACAGGGTTAATCCTGTAAGGAAGGCAGGAAAGAAACATTCTGGTGTTGTTTCTTTATTGCCCTGCTTACA
>JAEANM010006376.1:0-18654 GCA_017656035.1 Myanophis thanlyinensis | reverse complement strand
TGTACTGATGGAGGCTCACTCAATTTCACTGCACACATGTTGTGCATTGACAATAAAGGATTGAATTGAATTGAATTCTTTCTTGACCAACAGATCCAACCTCTTTCCCTGTGCAACAATAAATGTAACCCTGGATATAGAAAATCCACAAAGGAAGGGAAGCCATTTTGCTGCTACGATTGCCTTCAGTGTCCATTTGGGAAGGTCTCTCAGCAGCAGGGTAAGAGATGCCATGGAATCAGCTTCCTGACTTTACTGCTTGTGCTTTGCTTAAAGTTTTGATTATGATTCCTCAATGTAGAAGACTCAAAGCAGATTATAACATCCCAAATACAATGCAGATTGGGAATTTTGAGAGTTGGAATCCCAAATATCAAGGAAGGCCCCAAAATCATCTGGGCAGTGGAAGTGGATTACATATAAAATAATTTTTAAACAAATGTGATGAACTTTATTATATGAAATCCAAAGAAGAATCTAAAGACAGCTTATTTATTTCTTTGTTTGTTTATTTGTTTATCATATTTACAGTGCACCCACATAGACTGACTCTGCAAAGAGTAATACAGTACTACCTCACTTGGTTAAATATATGGAGTACTTTTGTTAAACAATGAGTTTCTATTTATTTTATGATGCATTATCTTAACTTGCTCAATGTCTGAAGTAAACAACAAATGAAATATATACTTTCTAATAGTTTTTTTTTTTACTAATTATTTATTTATTGTTTGCCTTTGAGTCGGGTTTGACTCTTAGGTAGTGATTAGCCATTGCCTCCTTTCTAGGGCTAAGACAAAATGGTTGGTTCAAGGTTACCCAGTGACGTTTATGCCTAGGTAGGACTAGAAGTCACAGTACTCCAGCTTCTAGCCTTGTACTTTAATTACTTCTAATAAAAATTAGACTGATTCAAACAGATAAATATTCTTATCTATCTATCTATCTATCATCATATATAAATACGATTAAATAAATAAATAAATAACTCTAATCTAATCTAATCTAATTTTTTTCCTTCAGATTCAGGTGATTGCTCTCAGTGTCCAGAAGGTACATATGCAAACCATAACCAGGATTCATGTACTCCTAAAGATGTACACTTCTTGTCATACAATGAACCCCTGGGAGTTGTTTTGGCCATGCTTGCTGTCTGTTTTTCTTTCTTCACAACTTGTGTGCTTTGCATCTTTGTTAAGTACCAAGATACTCCAATTGTCAAGGCCAACAATCGAAACCTCACCTACCTGCTCCTCATTGCCCTCCTGCTCTCCTTCCTTTGTGTTTCTCTATTCATTGGTCATCCCAACAATGTGATATGTCTCTTTCAACAACCTGCTTTTGCTATCATCTTCTCTGTGGCAGTCTCTTGTGTGTTAGCCAAAACCATAATTGTGGTGTTAGCTTTCATGGCCACTAAACCTGGTTCAAAGATGAAAAAATGGGTGGGAAAAGGTTTGGCAAACTCAATTGTTCTTTCTGGCACCTTAATTCAAGCCATAATTTGCACTGTTTGGCTTACAACCTCTCCTCCATTTCTTTATTTTGATGTACACTCCTTTTCTGAAGAAATCATATTAGAATGCAATGAAGGTTCCACTACAATGTTCTATTGTGTCCTGGGATTCATGGGGTTGTTAGCCACAATTAATTTTATGGTGGCTTTTTTTTCTAGAAAATTACCTAACAGTTTCAATGAAACCAAATTTATTACTTTCAGTATGTTGGTCTTTTGCAGTGTTTGGTTGTCCTTTGTTCCAAGTTACATAAGCACCAAAGGAAAATACATGGTGGCTGTGGAGATCTTCTCCATTTTGGCTTCTAGTTTTGGATTATTGGGTTTCATCTTTTTCCCAAAGTGCTTTATCATTGTGATGAGACCAGAACTGAATGACAAGAAACAACTCTTAAAGGGGAAACATTAAAACAAGTCAAAATTGATGACCCTCTAAAGGAGATATATATTGTTAAATCCCATTCCATAAAAGAGGCATTGAAATGAAATTGTTCTTAAGGCTGTTAATAAATACATTGAGTCATAAAACTGACCCCAAACAACAGATTAAGGTTATTCCTCTCCCTATTTCTCTTCTTCTTTAAATTAATTAAACTGGAGAGATAGTGAGGCTTATTTTTTATCACCAATAGGCTATATTATTTACTTGCTTAGTAAAATTAAAATCTTGATTAATTTATTCAAGTTATTTTTCCTTATTTTATATTTTTCATCTAAATTGAATCTGTAGATTAGCTCAGACTTTGTGCATACTTAATAATATGTTCATCCAAGAGGTGAAAAGTATTGATTAAAGGAACTATTTCTTAATTCAGTGGTCTCCAATCTTTGCATCTTGGCAGCCTGGCAGGTGGAGAGGGAACTGGACTACACAAGTAGCGGGCCAGCATGCATGCATGCACATAGCCCTTTTGTGAGTGGTGGATGGGTGCACATATGCACACATTCCTTGCACAAGTCATGGACCAGTGCAAGCAGCAAGCTGGTGTGCACACACAGAAATGCCCTCCAGCCCACCACTCATGCAAGTTGAACTGTGCATACACACTCCAACCAGCCGTTCACATGGCCCAATTCTGAATAGGACACAGCCTGGTAGTGGGCTACTGCCCAAGGATTGGGACCCCTGCCCTAATTCACTAGAAGGTGTCCAGCGGGCACATTAGATTGGGATAAGGATCCCAGATTGAGTCAAATAATGTTTCCTTAATAGTTTCTTTCATGAACCATTGTTATAGCAATTCCTCTAATAGTAGGATTAATAATTTTTTTGAACTGAAAAATGACTTTCCAAACTACAATTGCATAGCTATACACTTTCAGCTCTTCCCATTGTATCTCTAATTGCTGGATTTTGGTATTACAATAACAGATATAGTAAGAAGATACCTATCAGAACCAAGAACTCTTCCTGGGCTATTTATTAATTGGAGCAATGAGCATCAAGCCTGCAGAAGAACCATTTCCTGTTCTTCCAAATCCCTTTTGGTAATCAAAATTAGTCTGCAAAATGCTGTTAGCCAGTACACACACACACACACACACACACAGAGAGAGTACATTTGAGCCCTCTGAAGCAGAATGCTTCCCTGTGAGACTTGCCTTGATCCTAGCTAGTACAATTCCAAATACGAAGAGGTATCTCATAGTCCTCTATTTACATTACAGCCCCAAGGATATTGCTGGGTTAAAAAACTGGATATAATTTGTCCAGTATTTTCTTTTCTTAAACTTTGAAAGAACAGACTTCCTGGACCCTTGAAGCAGCCCTGTTTTGGGTTTCAGAGTTGGGGACAACTAACCAACTTCATCTGAGCACCTGGATCCAAAACTAGATAAAGGAAGCAGAATAGCAATGTTTAAATTTTGGAGTAATTTTGGAGTAATTTTCAGCTTTACCAATGTAATAACTTTAAAAATCCAGGGAACATAGTGAACAGTCCCAGCCAAAGTACATTCACAAAGGGACCATATCTCCCATTCATATAGTGAATGACCAATGCATACAAACACGCACAGCCACACCCACACACCCACACCCACAATCTCATGCATCAGCTATATTCATTTTCTAAATAAATACATGTCTATGCATATCTCATCCTTCTCTTCCTTAAACTTCAAAATTACAGCAGAATTTTTTCCACTAAAATTTCATTGCTTTTCTACAACAAAAGTACATCTAAGATTCACTAAACATCTTTGTTTTTCAGTGCTGCAGAGAATTCTTTGAACCATTGACTCCTTCGTTATTATTAAATTAAATATAATTATTATGCCTTCTATTTCTCGTCTTTGGGGAATTCAAGTAACTGTATGAAAAACTACACAACAAGGCTGGAGAAAACATTATAAATAGCCCTTATTCTTTTCTCAGCATGTGCTTTAGGAGCACCAGACTCTGATACCTTCATCTCCAGTTCTTTTCTCTCTGTCTGTCTCTTTAATTAGCTGAGAATGGCAGAAAAATATGTCTTCCCTCTGTTGAAAATATGAAATATGGAAATATTACTATTTTATGGATTCGTGTTACTCCCCCAGGTAGTTGGTAGGAGCACTACTGTGCAGTGTTTCATCAGAGACCCTATTCATATACTTCACAAGTATTACGAACCAGGGAGTCTTATAATTGGAGGAATCATGTCCCAGATTTATGTATTTTCAGAGGCCATGAACTTTGACAAAGATCCATTTCAGAGCCCTCCAAGTGGTCTTATGTAAGTAGCTAGACTTCAAAACCAAACAAACTGTATCAATTGAAACCGTATTGCCTTCATTTTGCTGTTGCTCCTAATGTTTCCATGAATACTTGATAGCTAGCATTTCTCATGTGAGGTCTCCTTCTACTTCTGTTTCTTGCTCTTCTGGCATCCTCAACCACTTGAGGTAGTTCTCATGATGTAGTGTTTTTTTTTAGTTTTTAGAACGTCTAGGATATTTCTACTTCTCCTCCATTGCAGTGAATAAAGGATGCTAGCATGAATATTCTCTAATATCTTGTCCTCAAAAGCTAAACAGAGTCAGGCTTGGTTGTAGTTCAATGAGAGACTTCCAACAAAGGCAAGACCTGTGAATTAGGCTTAGAGATAAATCATAAGCCATAGTTCTAAACTTTGCCACACAGCAAGTTGATAAAGTCTCCAATGAACATATTTATAGGTCTAGCTTTTATGCTCTCCTCTTTGGCTACTTGGGTCTCTGAGTGTCCTAGAGAACTTAAAAGATAACTCTCTCATTAGGCAAGAAGCCTCATCATCTTTCTAAAGGGGATTATGTCCAGTGATGGTATTCAGCCTGGTTGCACCGGTTCCAATGAACCAGTAGTGGCAATGAAGTCTGGCCTTGCCAACCTGCCCTTGCCCTTTTCTGCCCTATATGTCCTATTTTATTCTTTTTTGCTGAATCGTGTGGAAAAGCTGTTTTGCGCACTTCTAGAATCTTCCTAATTACCCAGGCTGCCTCTGTAAGTAAAAAAAAAACTTATGTTTTAGAAGCCGTGTGGCAAAGCGCATGTGCACCAAACCGATAGCAACCAACGGTTGAATCCCACCACTGCTTATGTGACACCTTTGGGAACATTGGGAATGTTTGTGTTTAAGGGCTTAGCTACAGGGTTACAATTACGGTATCAGAATTTTTGAGGATTTTTTTTTTTCAGTCCTATATTGCAAACAGCATGCTTTGCTTGAGAAGGTTCAGTCTGGCGGTGAATAGACTTAAGCAGACTTACAAGACGTGAGCCATTTCGATACACTTTCTTAAAAAACCTTTAGAAAGGAAGTCCAGTCCTATAGTCCTATTGTGAAGGCGTGATTATATTGCACTATGCCATTCTCATTTCAGGATACTGATTCAGACTTACCAACACATCCTTGCTTTGGCATTTGCTGTAAAGGAGATCAATCAGAGTCTCCAGCTTTTACCCAATATCACCTTGGGCTTCCATATTTATAACAGTCATTTCAAAGCTCGTTGGACCTATCTCGCTTCATTGGAACTTCTTTTTAGGAAGGGCCAGTTCATCCCGAACTACAAGTGTGATGCCAGGAATATTTTGCTAGCAGTCATTGGAGGTGCTCATTCACATGTCTGTCTTCACATGGCAACCATCCTGTCTGTCTTTAAGATGCCACAAGTAAGATCAGATTATTTAAAAAAAAAACTGAGTTGGAAAAATCTTAGGTGCCTGATACGATGTTAGGTTAGGTTCCTTGATCAGGATGGAGAAGACCCAGGTTCAAGTTCATGTTCCGCCATGGAAGCTAACTGAGTATTTATTGAGTAGTTACTGGGTCTCAGCTCTTCTTCGTTAACAACAGGTCTATTGTGGTGATGGGAATCAAAATTAAAGCCGCAGTATGATATTTGGTCCTTTTGGAGGGAAGAGAATAAATCAGAGAAACATGGGGCTAAAATCTTTATCAACTATTTCAAGTTATAAATGGAAATTCAGGTTGCAATTTTTCCTCCAGAGGAGAAAAGAGAAGGGAGGGGGAGGGAATGCACAAGATGATAAATTCTGAATATGGTTGATATTGAAAACTATTTCTTCCTCCAAAATTGATTGTTTCTCTACCTATCTCTGTTCAGGTACAATTGGCTAACCATTTTATAAAACAATGCAGCTATATAGGTAGTCCTCAATTTATGGCCCGAACTGAGCCCAGAATTTCTAAGTGAGACATTTGTTAAGTGAGTTTTGTCCCATGTTATGATCTTTTGTGCTGCATTTCTTATGTGAATCACTGCAGTTGTTAAGTTAGAATAGAATAGAATAGAATAGAATAGAATTCTTTACTAGCCAAGAGTGATTGGACACACAAGGAATTTATCTTTGGTGCATGTGCTCTCAGTGTACATAAAATGGAAGGTACATTCATCAAGAATCATAAGATACAACACATAATAATAGTCATAGGGTAGAAATAAGCAATCAAATCATACTAGGAAACAATAATCAGTATAAATCATAAGGATACAAGGAACAAAGTTATAGTCATAAGTGGGAGGTGATAGATGATAGGAACGATGAGAAGAATAACAGTAATGCAAACTTAGTAAATAGTTGGACAGTGTTTGACAGTGTTGTTGGAATTATTTGTTTAGCAGAGCAGAGTGTTTGGGGAAAAAACTGTTCTTGTGTCTAATTGTTCTGGTGTGCAGTGCTCTGCAGCATTGTTTTGAGGGTAGGGGTTGAAGCAATTTATGTCCAGGATGTGAGTGGTCTGTAAATATTTTCACAGCCCTCTTTTTGCCTCGTGCAGTATACAGGTCCTCAATGGAAGGCAGGTTGGTAGTCATTGTTTTTTCTGAAGTTCTAATTATCCTCTGAAGTCTGTGTCTGCCTTGCTGGGTTGCAGAACCAAACTGGACAGTTATAGAGGTGCAGATGACATCAATAATTCCTCTGTAGAACTATATTAGCAGCTCCTTGGACAGTTTGAGCTTTCTGAGCTGGTGCAGAAAGAACATTCTTTGTTGTGCTTTTTTGATGACATTTTTGATGTTAAGTGTCCATTTTAAGCCTTGAGATATGATAGAACCTAGAAATTTGAAGGTCTCTACTGTTGATACTATGTTGTCTATATTGTAAGAGGTGATAGTATGGGAGGATTCTTCCTAAAATCTACCACCATTTCTACGGTTTTGAGTGTGTTTAAGTCCAGATTTTTCCAGTCACACCACAAGGTCGCACCAAAATAAATTATAAGTAAATGCCCTTGTTGAAAACACTGTTTGAAATTATTATTTAGGTTCAGTTTATGCTACATCAGAATTCAAGTAGTGGATAATTTGAAAGGCTAAGTAAGGTCAAGCACAGGAATTCAGGAGTCCAGGCAGTTCAAATGAATCTATAGGTTTATTGTTTGCTAAAGTTCTCTAGAAAAATCTGAATTACTAACAAAGTGAATTGGCAATAGATAAGAGGCAATAGAATTCAAGTCGGGCTGGATATTGACCTCTTATGGACAGTAAGGGATATGAATGATGATGCATTTGATCTCTCCCTAAGGCTTAGCCTAGTCATCTCCTACATCAGATAAAAATTCACATATTATATTTTAGGCTTATGTCTTCCTCTTTTGTCTTTCTAATGTCTTCAGATCATATATGGCTCTGCTCCAGCGATGAATGAACAAACTCAAGCCGTCTTCTCCCATCAGATGTTTCCAAACCGGGCCCATCAGTATAATGGGATTCTCCAGCTCCTGTTGTATTTCAACTGGATATGGATCGGGGTGGTTTATCAAAATGAAGACATTACAGAGGAGTTTATAGAGAAGGTACTCCCTACTTTTTCTCAAAAAGGGATCTGTTTCGATTTCATTGAGCGGCTTCCGAAACAAACCTTTTCTGATTATATACCTGAGAGCATTGAAGAGGGCACCCAAAAAATGAAGGTTGTTATGGAAAGCAGTGCCAAGGTAGTAGTTATTCATGGTGAAATTCACGCTCTGATGTTTTTCAGAATCATGAAAGCATATGTCGACTGGGATGATATTACCATGAAAACGAAAGCTAAAGTTTGGGTCATGACAGCCCAGATCGAATTCATATCGCTTCCATTTCAGAGAGATTGGGACATCAGTTTCCTCCACGGTGCCCTATCATTTGCCCTTCACTCAAAAGAGTTGCATGGATTCCACAAGTTTCTTCAAACGAGAAAACCCCTCTCACAAAAAAAGGATGGTTTCTTGTCAGACGTTTGGCGGCATGCTTTTACCTGCTCATTTTCTTTTGGTGAAACAGATGAGAGAGTTGAAAAGCAATGCACCGGGGAGGAGAAGCTGGAGACTCTTCCTATGACTCTATTTGGAATGAGCATGACTGGCCACAGCTACAGCATCTACAATGCAATCTATGCTATAGCACATGCTTTTCATGCCATGCACTCATCCAGGAATAAACGAAATGCATTGGTAAAGGCAAAGAGCTTGGACCTTTTCAATCAGCAACCGTGGAAGGTAATGTTCAGAACTTTTTATCGGAAAGAGCTCCCAGCATTAGGCTCTTTTTCTCCAGTGAGTCCTTCCTTCTCATTAGGTGTCCAAAGTATTTGAGTTTCATCTTCAGGATCTGGCCTTCTAAAGAACAGTCAGGGTTGATCTCCTCTAGGACTGACTTATTTGTTCACCTTGCAGTCCAAGGGACTCTCAAGAGTCTTCTCCAGCACCGATCACACCATTAGCTAGCTGTTTAGATTGGATCTGGCATTTGAATCCACCTATTGAGTCCTTCCCAAGGAGCTGAGATAGGCAGATGTTGTTGTCTGATGGCGTCAAAGACATGGCCACAGCTGATTCAAGCCTTTTACAATTGACTTTGTAAATTATAAAAAAAAAATGTGATTTTGTCAATGCCAATGGTCATGAGGTGGTGCTCCAATTTTTTTTTATTTTTTTTTTGAGATTGCATTCAAGGCACCTATTGCTATTAGTACTATATATCCTTTCTTTTTCCATAGTCATTCTACTTCTATTTGCAGGTGTTTGTATATTAAGATTTTTTTTTTTGAATTCCTTATTTTCTATCTATTGTCTCCAGGTACTGCAATGTCCACTATTGAGAATTATTTTGTTTTTCACATGTATCTCTTTTCTTCCAATTTAGCTCCACCACTATCTGAGAAGCACCTCATTCAATAACAGTGCTGAGGAAGTGATTTCTTTTGATCACAACGGAGAATTAGTAGGTGGTTTCAATATTTTAAATTGGATCGTGTTCCCCAATCAATCTTTTCTCAGACTTAGCATTGGTAAAATAGACACAAAGGAGTTCCCAGGTGAAATTCTTACTATCCAGGAAGATGCCATTGTGTGGCCTGGCATATTCAACCAGGTAGGATTGAGATGCATATGAAACTGTATAAAGTTGTTGTCCACAATTCTTAAAATATTTCAATATTTCTGGAAATGCACAAATCAAATGGGGTGTGTGAGAGAAATTATCCTAGAATTAAGCTGAACTCCCAATTAACTTTATTGTTAGAAGTATTTTTTATTCTTTGTTTGGGGTATATATACTGTATAAACACACACACACATAGACCATATATACATATACATACACATACACATATACAGTACATATGCGTGTGTGTAGGAAAGCTGAGAGGGTTCTGTCTTTGTTAGAAAAAAATTAACAACTAAGAAATAACATATATTTTCTCTAACTAAGTGGCTAAAATACAAATGTAGAAGATTATTTATGTAAATACAAGTGGCCCACACAATTTTTTTTATGGTATAACATCAGGTACTGCCTTGACAGAACTAAATCACCCCATCCAGTGACATCATCTCAAGAAAGCCTTCTGAAAATCGTCATAAGAGTTAGAGGTCAATGAGGATATGACAGCCCTTCCTTGTAGTTACCCCAATCTTTGGAAACCCATACCATAAAGTTTGCAAACCCCTCCCCCATTACATAATTTAGACGATCATAAAAGCCAGTTTTATTTCACAGAGTCTTCAACCCACTCAAATGTCATTGGAATCGGTCTTAATGGATTGTTGATGTTGTTGCTATTGTTGTTATTCTTGCCTGATGTCTTTAACTCACCCAGATTTGTTTCATTTGGGTTCATAGCAGAACAAAATAAACTTAACAGGAAACATTATCTCAGCAAAAGTAATAGAAATAAATACACATATAAATGTCTTCTCATTCTATCAGCTTGTCTTCTTAAGTCATATATTGTCTAATGAGTTGCAAAATCTAAACTAACCCTACTCTGTTTTTGTTTAGACACGACCTCTTTCTCTGTGTAATCCCCGTTGCCGTTTAGGGTACACTAAGGCTAAAAAGGAAGGGGAACAATTCTGCTGCTATAATTGCATTCCTTGTTCAGATGGGAAGATTTCAGACAAAGAAGGTAATAAATAGCTATACGCTTGTGAGCAAATTAGCAGCATGCAGTATTTCTGTTCATCTAAAATATTTTTTGCATGCCAACAAAGTTTGCTCTGAATTCCTAAGACCTCTTCTCTTCTCTTCTCTTCGTTTCCCTTCTCTTCCCTTCCGTTTCCTTCCCTCCTCTCTTCTCTCCTCCTCTCCTCTCCTCTTTTCTTCTCCTCTCCTCTTCTCCCCTCTCCTCTCTTCTCTCCTCTTCTCTCCTCCTCTTCTCTTCTCCTCTCCTCTTCTCCCCTCTCTTCTCTTCTCTTCTCTTCCCTTCCCTTTCCTTTCCCTCTCCCCTCCCTTCCTCTCATCTCCTCCCCTTTCCCTTCCTCTCCCCTTCTCTACACTTCCCTTTTCCTCTTCTCCTGCCTGCCCGCAGTATTTTCCCCTTAATTTGCTCATTCTCAAGTTTCCCATTTCAGGAAAAAAAAAAAAAAAATTCAGTGAGCTAGAGTCTCCTTTAGTGTCATTGTGTTTGCACATTTTAATGTTTTGTTTCTTTTTGTAAAAGAGTTAACATTCATTTTACTTTTCATGAAAAATTGGTGAAAAAGTAAATCCACTAATAAAAAGGTCATTAATAAACATATAAGTAACATTAGTAGCTTTGATTTTATATTATTTCTTCATTTTCTATATCCCTATGAGAGAATAGCTGTCAGGGTTCCACACAGCGTCAGTTTCCACATTCCGCAATATAATCAGAACTCCAAAGAAATGAAAGTCCTTAGAATAAGATTTTATTGAAGACATTGTATTGGCACAACTGGAGAAATCCTGAACCTGAACTTCCTGGCTTTATCCACCCAAGTAAACTGAAAGTTCCTTCCCATTAATTATCACATGTCAGCTGCTCACCAATCCATTCAAGGTGACATCCAAGTCCATCTCCGCAAACTGCCCACACCAGGTGCTAATGAACTGGCCTCAGTTCTCATGAAAAATATTCAGAAAGAATGTAAAAGATAACGTCCTTTGAGTTGTTACTATCAAAACCCAACTCCCTGGCCTTTCTTACAATGTGTCAAGACTAACAAAAATACCAAAATTACTTGCAAAAGCATAGAATAATAAACTGCAGCATCTATTTTCCTTTCAGGCTTGACTTTTAGGAGGTGACTGGAAAGTACTTCAGTATATATAAAAAGAGATAATCAAGATAACTATAACTTCTAATCTATTATTTTGGCACATTCCAATTTTTCCCCTCTTCTTCAAACCTTCCTTTTATTTAAGGAAAGTGATTCAGCTTTGGATTATTACCAACAAAGTTGCGGTGATGCAGTGATTAGAATGCAGTATTGCAAGTTAACTCTGGTCACAGCCAGGAATTCAATCCTGACTTACTCAAGGTTGACTCATCCTTCCATCCTTCCAAGATCAGAAAATGAGGACCCAGATTGTTGGGAGCAATGCTGAGATTGTAAACCACTGAGGGAGTGCTGTAAAGCATTACGGAGCAGTATATAAGTCTAAGTGCTAGTGCTATTGCTTTACTGAAAAAGTACGAATGTGTTATCTTCTTTTTCAGATGTAGATGATTGTTTTGAATGCCCTAAGGAGCAATACCCAAACATATTGAAGGATGGATGCCTTCCAAAACAAATAACCTTTCTGTCTTATACAGAACCATTGGGGATCATCCTAGCTATCTTTGCTCTCTGCTTTTCTTTCTTCACAGCTTTGGTGCTTGGAATCTTCATGAAACACAAAGAAACACCCATCGTCAAAGCCAACAACCAAAGTCTCAGCTATGTTCTACTGATCTCTCTCCTATTCTCTTTCATTTGTTCTTTGCTGTTCCTTGGCAAGCCCGAACAGTGGAAGTGCCTCCTTCGGCAAACTTCCTTTGGCATGATTTTCACCATAGCAGTTTCTTGCATATTGGCCAAAACCATCATAGTGCTTTTTGCTTTCATGGCTACCAAGCCTGGATCTCGAATGAGGAAATGGGTGGGGAAGAGATTCTCTAACTCCATTATATTTTCTTGTTCCTTTATTCAAGCCCTAATTTGTATTGTGTGGCTGGCCACCTCTCCCCCTTTCCCTGATTTGGATTTCTATTCAGTGACTGAAAAAATTATACTACAATGTAATGAAGGTTCTTCCATCATGTTCTATTGCACCCTGGGCTTTATGGGTTTCCTAGCTACTGTCAGTTTTGTTGTGGCATTTTTAGCTAGAAAATTACCTGACAGTTTTAATGAAGCCAAGTTCATCACATTCAGCATGCTGGTGTTTTGCACTGTTTGGCTAACATTTCTTCCAACCTATCTGAGCTCCAAAGGAAAATACATGGTAGCTGTGGAGATCTTCTCCATCTTAGCTTCCAGTGCTGGATGCCTGGGCTTTATCTTTTCTCCAAAATGTTATATTATTTTGGTGAGGCCTGAGCTGAACAGCAAGGGGCACCTGGTAAAAATAAACAAGTAAGAAATATATGACTCTGACTCAATTAGGTTTTCTTTTCCTCGTGACCATATACCATCATATTTAATTATACTGAGTATACTGGATATTTATAAATGATTGTTTTCTTTTATATGGACCTAGTTTTCCTACAGAATTCAGGCCAGAAAGATAGATGAGTCTGTATAGTTTCATTATGTTGATTTTGCCTTCTTCCTGTTGATGTTATTCATATTAATTATATGTCAATGTTCCAAACACTCACAGAAGGAACCAGACAACACAGTTTGCCATAAACCATGCATCTCTTTAATCCTCTGTCTCAAGATTTGGTACCAGCTGGAAATCACAGGTTGAATTATAGTTAGAGCTAACACCCAGTGCACCCATCACCTTTTAAGTGTTCCTTGCATCAGCTGTATGCACATGCCCCCACCCCACGCCACCATGCCTGTATCTAGTTAGCAGGCTCCTTGGTGCACCTGCACTGGCATTGCTTCTCAGCTGGACTCATCCAGTGCTACCAGCTATATCCAGGATCATCATGCCGGCTTGTTTGTGGCCGCGCTGCCCAACTGAGGCCGTTCATGCCACCCCCTGTGCCAGGAGATCCACTGCCAGGACCAACAAGGCATGCCGCTCCAGCGCCATCCCACTGCTGTGAGGGGGGAGAAATCAGAACAGGTTTCTGTTGGGCGGCGGGTGGCACCAGGTCTGTGGGTGTGGGTGCTGGCAGCTAGCGGAGCCGGAAGTCCTTCCCTCCTGAATGTCAGCCTCAGTTATCTTTTGTTTTTGTTGAGGTAGGCCATCCAGAATCACAATTATATGAATTGGATGGCTATGTACATATTTCAGTTTTGATCCCTGGATACATCTATCCCTACAGTTCCAAGTAGTTGCATTGGGAAATATAAACTAAACTTTCTTCCTGTAACTGTTTTTGAAACAGATTTGTCTTTGAAAAGGGACAGATTGGAGTTGATAGCCATAGTGATGGTCAAATATGAATATTTTTGTAGTTTACTCCATATTGAGTTCATTTTATATTTATCTAGAAGTCTCTGTCACTCTGGATTTATCTAGAAACCTCTGATATTCTAGAAAAATGAGCAAATTCTTTAAAGCTTAATCTCTCAGATCTATAATAAATATAAAGACAGAAGACAGTGCTATAGATATTGATGTATGTGCATGTATGTATGTGTCAGAGATAGACAGAGAGAGAGCAGTTTTAAATAAGAACACATAGAATGGATTGTAGCCCACTAAATGCAAATATATGTAATCTTTGATTTACAATATGTGGCTTAACAACTGTTCAAAATTACAAAATGCCTAAAGCTTTATGGCCCATAAATCACTTCTGGATGTCATAAAAGTTTTTGACACACACCTCCTACACACACACACACATGACCACATTTCAGGCATTTAATAACCGGCTCACCTTTACAACCATTTGCAGCATTCATCCCATGGTCATATTACTATGATTTTTTTTTTTTTGCAATGTTGTAATACCCCCCCCCCCCCCAGTTTCTGGTAAAAAAAACACCCACTCAGAACAATGGATTCACACTTACAACCATACATTCATTTCACAGATGCTGCAAAATATTTCATAAAACCAGATCTGAACACATGGGTACCTTGACTTATGATCATAACTGGAAATTAGTTGTAATCTAATCTAATTGCAGTTGCAAATTGCAGTTACATCCTGTAACTCAGAAACTGGATTATTTACAGAGTGTATAATTTCATTTTTTTTACCCTACCAAAGAAGTTGAAATCAAAGAAATGTATTCACCTTTTCAAACCCTCAAGCAATTGTATCTCTGAATGATAATCATAATCATTCACTCCTGCAATTATGATGTTAATATTATTTGTTTCTCCAGGTCCTTGGGAAGCTTTAAGATCTATTGGAAAAATAACAAAACAAAACAATATCAAAACATGTTTATCAGCCATTCAGAGTTAAAGTAGGAGATCTAGGATTCTTCATCAGATGGATTGCAAATAATTTACATTGAACAGTCGTAGTTTCAGTTCACATAGTAAGCAACCAATCAGATTGAATAATAGTGGACAGAAACCTTGCTTGGTCACATCACTGCTGTTTGATTCATTTTTAGCCAGAAGAGTTCCATGGAAAATGATGGCATTGGTATTAGTGCTACTTCCATTGACAGACTGCAAAGTTTCTAGCTTTAGATGTAATGTTAGTGAGCCTCTTCCTATTAATTATAAGTATTATAAGGCTGGAGATTTCATAATGGCTGGCATCATTTCTCACACTTACCGTTTCACAAGTCCTACTTTTTATCTAGAACACCCTTCTTCTGCAGTTTTTGGTGATTTTGTGTAAGACCCTTTATTTTCTTAATCCTTCCATATGTGCTTTCCAATTATATTCTAAGTGTACTGTTGTGTTGTGTTGTGTTGTATGGAAGGAACTTTACTGATACAGGTTTGTTTAGTCATTGATTAGAAAATAATCTAGAACATTTTATTTTTCAAAGAATGGAGGCAGACTCCATTGTGAAGGAGTCAACTTTCAGGGACCTATTTCTGCTGGTTCCAATCTTATGCCCCAAATATTTAAAGATGTGAGTATCTATTTTCAACACCATCGTCATTTTGCTGTGATGTCCCTCCAAATTAACAGAATAACAGAAGACTTTAGCGGTCTTCTAGTCCAACCACCTGCTCAATATCAGGAGACCTGATATTATTTCAGACAAATGGTTGTCCAATCTCTTCTTTAAAATTTCCAGTAATGGAGCACCCATGACTACTGAAGGCAAGCCTACTGATCATTTGTTCTCAACCTAGAACTAAGGATAAATTTACTGTCAGGTCCCTTCCAACTCTATTATTCTCACTGTCAGGAAATTTCTCTTTACAGTGACAACAACCAGTAGAACAGCTTATTCTACGACATTTGAAAGGGAGGCACATTAGTTCTTTGATCTAAAATGGATCTGCAAATTATTTCCTGCTATCCCTCTTATCAGGTGTGAGATAACTCTGAATTTGTAAGAGAACATTATGGCAACAAAAGAAAGAAGTATGCCCTCAAATTCTAATACAATTGCTCACATCTTGATTTCTGCATGCTCCATGTAATTCAGCAAAGCTGGCTGGGGAATTCTGGGAGTTGAAATCCAAACATCTTAAAGTTGCCAAGGTTGAGAAACAGTGATATAATCGGTATAAACATATTTTACTGCAGGGGCTGAAGAATGGAAAAGATAAAAGGAGAGATTGTTTTAAATTTATCCTGTTACATGCTTAGTCTTAATCTGGATGTTCTCCTTTTTATTTGAGAAAGGGAATAAATTAGCTAGGTAGTATGAATTAAATGGAAGTGGTATGAATTAAATGGAGTTGTTGCTAATTTTTTTGCCTTAAACTGAACCAATAAGAGAATAAGAAATAAGAATCTTCCTAAAGCATCCCATACAGATTACATAACCTTCTGTATTACCAATCAGCAATTATACTTACGAATATACAATGGCCGTATTTCACAGCAACATTTGAACCATTCGTATTACATGGTAGACAAGACTAATTCAGCATTTTTATTCATTCATTTCACTATCCAAGAAATCCAAGAAATCTCTCATTAAAAACTACAAGTTAGAATGTTGACTCTCCCTATTTTCAATATCTAGTCAATCGCTTTCACTTTTTAGAATCAATACAGACCAGTTCAAAAGGACATGAAGGTCACTGACTTACTTGCTGAACAAATGAGATTTTGTGGCCATTTGATTTTGTGGCCATGAGAACCAGCGTCCTGAGTGGTTCAAGGCAAGACCAGCCTGTTGGAATAAATAGGTTTTTAATGCACGCCGGAAGGTCCATAGGTCCGTGATGGTCCGGATCTCCGGGGGCAATTCATTCCAAAGGGCGGGTGCCCCCACAGAGAAGGCTCGAACCCTTAGGACTGCCAGACGACACTGTCCAGATAATGGAACCCCAAGGAGGCCTGCCCTGTGGGAATGCACAGGTCGGCGGGAGGCTGATGGTGGCAACAGATGGTCCCATAAGTACCAGGGTCCCAAGCCATGGAGCGCCTTAAAGGTGAGAACCAGCACCTTGAATTGCACCCAGAAGGCCACAGGGAGCCAGTGCAGTTCGCGCAGGAGAGATGTAATGTGGGAGTTCCAAGGAGCCCCCAAAATCACCCATGTGGCCGCACTCTGCACCAACTGCAGCCTCCGGATAGATAGATAGATAGATAGATAGATAGAGAGAGAGAGAGAGATGATAGAAATGATAGTTTCCTAATTCAAAGGTTTCAAAATAATCCTGTAGTGATTTATACAGAGCCATTTTAGAGCACATCTGGGGGGAGCTGAGAAAGTGTCACATCATCTGGAGTGGCCTCCTTGTTTCTCCTTGTTTGGTGTTACATCATGTTTGAGCAATATTGTATGTGCTTGGTGAGGATTTCCTGTAAGACTTGCTTTCCAAGTTTACTCAGTAACTATAGGAATTTTGCCAGAATATAGAGATCTGCCCAGGGTGTGTTTCATGGTTTCAGACCTGAAGATTATGCCTCAGCTCTTATCCAAGGAATATGTCCTGCTGAGTTCCAAATCTAATTTAGGGCTTAATCCACAGCTAATAGTGATAGGTTCTTATCAGCAAACTCCATAGCAGAAATGTAGTTGTATTATTTCTCTTACTGAATGCGAGCTTCTGAGATACCGGGCTGCCAAATTCCAGCTTCTGAAATCATACAAATAGGTCTCCCAATTCTGACACTGCTATGGAGCCAGGCAAAACTCTTTTCTGAAGGTAAAGCAATAAAAAAGGTCCTCGTAGACATCGTAGGTCCTCTGAACTTGCTTGTTTTCTTGAAGACATTTAATTACTCGAACAAGGCAAAATCATCAATGCTAGTCATTTCAGAAGAGCTTATGGTCTACACATTTACATTCCTGAATGAAACTATGTGTAGTCATCCCCAGATTCATTGTTTCTAAAACAAAGCCCCTGATTTCCAAAAAGAGCATGCACA
The DNA here is from genome assembly GCA_017656035.1 of Myanophis thanlyinensis. Lineage (NCBI taxonomy): Eukaryota > Metazoa > Chordata > Lepidosauria > Squamata > Homalopsidae > Myanophis > Myanophis thanlyinensis. The sequence goes on along the minus strand of JAEANM010006376.1, from coordinate 793 downwards.
AAATACTTCCACAATAAAAAGAACGCAAAAACTATTCTGAGAAAAAGTTCCTGGGAGTATTGAGAAAAACATTTTAAAAGTACTGCATCTTAAATTTCCTACAGAATTCTACTATTCTACAGTGGGAGGATTCTTCAGAGTAATCATAGTGTTATCACATGATATAAGGTCACACAATCCAACTTCAAACAAGTTCTTTGCTAAAACATTCTGAATTCTCTCAACTTTTTTGCTGACAGTTCAAAATTGTAAGATATCCATTCGTCTCATCATAGGGTCCTAAAACAGCATTACCAACACATTCTGGCTTTGGAATTTGCTTTAAATGAGATAAATGATAATGCCAACCTCTTACCTAACATCACCCTGGGCTTCCATATCTACAATAATGATTTCAGGGCAAGGACTATTTATCTTGTTTCCATGGAACTTCTCTCCACAAAAGACAAATTTATCCCAAATTATAGATGTGACAAACAAAATGATCTGATAGCTGTTATTGGGGGACCTAACTGTGATGTTAAATTCAATATGGCAACCATTCTCTGCATGTACAAGATCCCACAGGTAGGCAGTGTGAAAACAAATAAATATTGCAATAGAGGTGCAAACTTCTCCTATCTAATGTGAGGTATTTTTATTGTCTAGGGATGAGAAAAATAAATAGAAAAGAAATTCAAGGATTTCATTTTAAAAGAAACTTTACTTTACTTTACTTTATTTAAATTTATATACCACCCCCTCTCCCTAGGGACTCGGGGCGGTGTACAGCAGGTAAAAATACATAAACAAA
>JAEANM010006375.1:0-18654 GCA_017656035.1 Myanophis thanlyinensis | reverse complement strand
CAAGGAGTTCCAGCAAGAGAGCACAGATCGAAACCGCGGACGATCGCGGATTCCGACCTGCCGCCGAAGAAGCCAAATGGGAAGTTTCCTCTTTATCTAATATTTCTATCTGTCCCAGGTGTTTTGGCACCTTTTGTCTCTTGATTGCTTCAGTCAATTCCATCATCATAATCCTTTCATTCAACATGTTTTTTACTAGTTCTGGCACCTTCGGGAGGTTAGCCTTTTCCAAATATTGTCTTATGTTTGTCTCCTGGCAGTCTTAATTCCCACTTGTGATTCATCTAGCCCCGCCTTTCTCATGTAGGCAGGGATACAGTATACAGTCTTGCTGTTCCATGTCCAGTTTTCACTGTTGCTTCTTGACCCGCATATAGGTTTTTGAAGAGACAAATAAGATGATCTGGTATAGGTTTCTCAAGAGACAGACAAGATTGTCTATCATCTCTTTAAGAACTTGCCACAATTTTTTGTGATCCACACAATCAAAGGCTTTAGCATAATCCATGACGTAGAAGTAGATGTTTTTCTGGAACTCCTAACTTTCTCCATTATCCAGCATATGTTGGCAATGTGACCTCTAGTTCCTCTGCCTCTTCTAAATCCTGCCTGTATTTCTGGTAGTTCTCAGTCCACATACTGCTGGAGCCTAATTTGTAGGATTTTGAGCATATCTTTGCTAGCATGTGAAATGAGTGCAATGGTGTGGTAGTTTGAACATTCTTTGGCATTGCCCTTCTTTGGAATTGGAATGTAAACTGAACTGAACCAATCCTGTGGCTACTGTTGATTTTTCTAAATTTGCTGGAATATTGAGTGTATCACATTTGCTGCATCGTCTTTTAAGATTTTGAATAGCTCAGCTGGAATACTGTCACCTCCACCTTCGTTGTTGCTCAGACTTCCTAAGGCCCATTTGACTTCACATTTCAGGATGTCTGGCTCGAGGTCAGTGGTCACCCCATCGTGGTCATCAGGGACATTAAGCTCATTCTTGTATAGTTCTTCTGTGTAATCTCTTCTGCCTCTGTTAGATCCCTTCCATTTTGGTCCTATATCATGCCCATCTTTGCATGAAATATTCCCTTCATATTTCCAATTTTCTTGAAGAGATCTCTGGTCCTCCCTATTCTATTGTTTTCTTCTATTTCTTTGCACTGTTCATTTAAGAATGCATTCTCATCTCTTCTCGCTATTATCTGGAATTCTGCATTCAATTGGGTATATCTTTCTCTCTTGCCTTTCTCTTCCCTTCTTTACTCAGCTATTTGTAAAGCTTCCTCAGACAGCCATTTTGCTTTCTTGCATTTCTTTTTATTTGGGATGGTTTTAGTTGCTACTTCTTGTACAATATTGCAAACCTCCATCCATAGTTCTTCAGGCATTCTGTCTATCAGATCTAATTCCTTAAATCTATTTGTCACCCCTACTGTATATTCATTAGGGATATGATTTAGTTCATATCTGAATGGTATAGTGCTTTTCCCTATTTTCTTCAGTTTAAGCCTAAATTTTGCAACAAGAAGCTCATGATCTGAGCCGTAGTCAGCTTCTGGTCTTGTTTTTACTGACTGTATAGAGTTTCTCCATCTTTGACTGCAGAGCACATAGTCAATCTGATTTCGGTATTGACTGTCTGGTGGTGTCCATGTGTAGAGGCTTCTCTTGGGTTGTTGGAGAAGAATATTTGTTATGACCATCATATTCTCTTCATAAAGTTTTACCAACCTGTGCCCTGCTTCATTTTGTACACCAAGGCCAAACTTGCCTCTTATTTCAGTTATCTTTTGGTTTCCTACTTCAGCATTCCAATCCCCCACGATGATAAGGACATCATTTGTTGGTATTAATTCTAGAAGGTATTGAAGAGCTTCATAGAACTGATCAACTCCAGCCTCTTCAGCACCAGTGGTTGGGGCATAGACTTGGACTACTGTAATGTTGAATGGTTTGCCTTGGATTTGAACTGAGATCATTCTGTCATTTTGGGGATTGTATCCCAGTACTGCTTTTCCTACTCTTTTATTAACTATGAAGGCTACTCCATTTCTTCTGAGGGATTTTTGCCAGCAGTAGTATACCTGATGGTCATCTGAATTAAATTTACCCATTCCTGTCCATTTTAGTTCGCTGACTCCTAAGATGTCGATGTTCAGTCTTGTCATCCCTTGTTTGACCATGTCCAGCTTGCCTTGATTTATGGATCTTACATGGCAGTTTCCTATGGAGTATAGATCTTTACAGCATTACATTTTCCTTTCACCACTAGATACATCCACAGTTGAGTGTCCTTTGGGCTTTGACCCAGTCGCTTCATTCTTTCTGTCGCTACTAGTACTACTCTCTGCTCTTCCCCAGTAGCATATTGGACACCTTCTGACCTGAGAGGCTCATCTTCCAATGTCATATCTTTTTGCCTTTTGGTACTGTCCATGGGGTTTTCATGGCAAAGATGCTGGAGTGGGTTGTCACTTCTCCAGTGGATCACATTTTGTCAGAGCTCTCATCTATGACCTGTCCCTCTTGGGTGGCCCTGCACGGCATAGCTCATAGCTTCATTGAGCTACACAAGCCCCTTCATCACAACAAGGCAGTGATTCATGAAGGAGGGGCTAATGACTTATGAAATGAGGAAAACTATTCCGGTACGACCTTGTAATTTAAATTCAGAAGTCTGAATTGTTCATATCTAAACTTAATTTGTGATTTTATTTTTCTCTGTTTTTAAAATGTCTACTCTCAATTTTTAATTTTATTTGATTTGTGAATCTTAGTTTTTATTTAAAAAGCATTTGGTTAAATAAATTACTAAGTGATATAGGCTTCCTTATTGTACTTTAAACATTTTGTTAGGTAAATGATTTGTTATTTGGTACTGAAATTACATTAGCTTAATCAGAAGACACATGGTTTACAATGATAAAATACCAATTTAAAAATCTAGTCTTAATTTTCCTTTCTTGAATAAAATTGTTCCTATCATTCAGGAAGACATACAAATTATATACTGTAAACTATATTACAGTGGTACCTCTACTTACAAAATTAATTTGTTCTGGAAGCCGTTTCATAACTTTAAAATTTCGTAAGTAGAGATGCATTTTACTCTATAAATGCCTAATTGCTTGTTCTTTATCTGCACCCTCGAAATATGTTTCGTATCTTGAAACATATTTCGTAACTAGAGATGATATTTTCTCGAAGACGCGCTTCGTAACTTGAAACTTTTGTAACCAGAGTCTTTCGTAAGTAGAGGTACCACTGTAGATGATTTTGAGAAGTTTGTTAATGGAGACCTATTCAGAGATTCAGAACCTGATTCTATTCAATCAATGCATTCCTTACATATTTACTTTTACTAATATTAATGCTTGCCTTTGGATTCTAGTATGGCTTGACCTAAGGACTCAATCTACTGTTGAAAGACTTCTTAAAAGGATTCCAGGAAAGAATAAATCCTTTTTTAAGGTAAAAATTGACCTTAGAATAATTAGAGTATATCTGGTAATTACACAGTGTAAATCATTCTTTTTTTATTCTCATGCTAATGAAAAAAGGAAAAATTTATTTATTTACTAATTGGTGTAGTGGTTAAAGGCACTAAAGAAACTAAGAGATTGTAAGATCTGTGTGAAGCCAACTGGGTTTCTTTGTGTCAGTCACTTTTTCAGCTGCAGAAAGAAGGAATGACAAGCCACTTCTGAAAACATTTCCAAGATTGATTTAGACAGGTAATCACCAGGAATGTAGACTGAGTCAAAGTTACCAAAATAATAATAATTAAAGAAAAAAAGTGAAACCGACTAGTAGATTTGTATACTGGAGATGTTTACACATTATGATTGATTAACTTTCAACCTTGCAGAGTAGGACTGGTCTCCCTCTTAGCACATATTTCAGTGCTGTGAAGCTACGCTGGCTTTTGGACAATGTGAAAGAGATCGGGCAAGCAGTTCTTGAAGGGAGAGCTCTTTTTGGTACTATTGATTCATGGTTAATATGGGTATGTATTTCAATTATTGTATATTATTGTAATATACAATAGGGGTGTGAAACTTGATTTCATTGAGGGCCACATTAGGGTTGTGTTTGACCTCAGAGGGCTATGGGGGGGCGTGGTCAGGGTGTGTGGCCATGATGGGCATTTGACACAGGCTCAAGATACATTTCCCTCCCTTTCTTTCTACAGTTCTTAACTATAACATTTTCCTATCTCTTCTACCATATATTACTGGCAAGCATTTATTTCTTATTCTTCGTACTCCACTAAACTTTTTATTTCTAAATTTATACCCCATTGTTTAATATTTATTTATTATTTATTTATTAAATGTGCAGAAAAGCTATTTATACTATTGTAGTTTTATTATCTAATAATAAAAATACAATAGCATAAATAACATGATAATACAAGCTCTAACAGCAGAGGTAACTTTCCAGAGTAGTAAATAGAAATGGTTGTCAGTTATAGATTGTTGATTGTAGATTAAGTGGATCTACAGTATGTAAAATCTGGCATTAAACTGTAGTATTAACACACTACATATTGCTTGTTTTCTAGCCAGATCAGGCACTTACTTGAGACCACATAATTGTAATCCAGTCCTGCAGCAGTCTGCCGCTGAAAATGGGCTGCACAGAGGCTGTGCATGGCTTATTTTTGATTGCTGGAGGCTGGGAGGCTATAAACAGGCCTTGTGGGGGCCTCCACATGGTTCGTTTTCAGCCAGCAGAGTGCTGCTGGAGGCTGTGGAGGCTGAAAATGGGCTATGGGGGGGGTACACACATCCCCCCAAGGCCCGTTTTGGCCAGCAGAGGCACAACAGGCCAGTCCTTCGATATTTTCAGGCTGGCCCCATGAGCCAGATTTAAGCAGCCTATGAGCTGGATGTGACTTACAGGCCTTGAGTTTGACATCCCTGATATACAATATACAATAATTAAATCAATTTTTTTCTCAACTTCTTTTTAACTTCCTTAAAAACTATTCAAGAAAAAGTCAATTTCTTTTGTCATATTCTCAGGAACATTAGTATTAATTTATAGACTGTCGAGAACATTATTAACAGAATTAATTGGATATAATGAATACAAGTCATCCTTGACAGTAAATATATTCTCACATTCATTCAGTTTTGATCATAAAGCACTAAAGTTGGGTTTAGTAATATTCTAAATTAGTGCTTTTTTCTTCATTACCCAAAACTGTTTATCAAAAGGTAAATAGGTAAATATTACCAATATAGGTAAAACACTTTCAGTTAATTTAAATGCCTCTGTTGTGATTATGTAATAGGTTCATGTTTCATCCCCCCCAAAAAACATTTTTACAAATTTTGGGTAATTTACCTAGATATGGGAAATTTTGATTTAGATAAAGATATGCATCTATCCTATACATTGAATAAATATATGATGAAAGAGTGAGAAAAATACTTTCTCTCTATATAGCTAAAGATCCTAGCAGGTTATGCTTGAAAAATGCTCTATTGTGCTCTGGCCTGTTTGTCTTCTTTTAGGCATTTAGATCGCTAATATACTGTAATCCGTGTTTAATAGTAGAATTTCATAGCAAATCCAGTGGAACTTTAAAATGTTAAAGCCTTTAAGAACTGGTGTTTTAAGAATTGAAGTCTGCTATATAATTCTCATTCTGTCCCTCCCTCCCTCCCTCCCCTCCCCCCCTCCCCCCCCCAATCTTTTTCTCTCTTATACACACATTGTAGCAGACATAGGTAATGGCCTTAAAGGACAAGAGAATAGTTGCTACTAAGGCACCAGTCTATTAGCACTCCAGGTAGACCAAATAGGAAACACAACCAGATGAGCTAATTCTACTTAATCTTAAAGATATATTAACAGAATCTTGAAAATGTGATAATATAAATTTCCTAGTGCCTCTTTTATAGACTGAGGTGATGGAGGTTTCTTTCTCTGCCCATTATGCCTTCTGAAGGCTATGCCCTCTCTTATTTGATCACTTCCTATCCAGCATCTTTCTCTCCCCCATTTCCCAAGGTCATTTTCACATATTGTTCACATATTGTTACAGAGTCAGAAAAGAGGAACTTGAGTCAAGAAAAAAAAGAGAGAAAGCATCTAAGAAAAGCCCCCTAAAGATAAAATAAAGATAAAATGTGAAGTACATTCAGACTTTCAAGGTTCTATTACTATATCTATTACAGTAAAAATAGTCCTAATCTATATGGCGTCTATTTTGTTGGTCTCCCTCCCTTTCCCTCTAACTCCCCTCTCTCTCACACACACACTGAACATACTAGGTTAAAATTATATCTGATTATTTTCTTATAGTTAATTTTTGTAAATAATAGCAAATGTAGAGCTTGCATATTTCTTTTATTAATTTTCCAGTTATGCAGTAATAATCACAATTTTTATTCATTCATTTAAGAGTTTGACTGGTGGAAAAAATGGAGGTATTCATTGCACTGATGTAACCAATGCCAGTAGGACAATGTTGTTTAACATTCATTCATTAGAATGGGATGATGAGCTCTGCAAGTAAGTAACCTACTTCTACATATTTGAAATAACAGGTCTTATTGTATGCCTCCCAGAGACGCTTTGTTTGAGATGGGCAGCCATATAAATTTGACAAATAGCGTTTAATATGTCAGATTAAAACCTTAATCTGGTTTTCTTAGAAATAAGAATTTCTGCAACAGAATAATTAATTTTAACAACAGTTACAATTAACAACTTATTACCGTCAGAACTTTCTGTGGAGAGAACTATAAGGACATCTTTGCAAAGATGGCTCACTAATGTCCCTGAGCCATCCGCTTTTTTATTGTTCCCTTTAGAACAGGGGTGTCAAATAGGCAGCTTAAAGGCCAGATGTGTTAACACGCACGCCATGCCCACTCCAGCTCTGCGAAGGGGAAAATCTTCGCGAAACATCACGTGATAGCAACATGACACTGCAGGTTTGACACCTGTGCTTTAGAAGGACACTCTGATTATGTTTATCAGTGACACCTGTAAAAATCTATAGGTAGAGAACACAATTTCTACACTGCTATCTGGTATATGTATCCTTTCAGTTTGCCTAGTTCTATCCCTTTCTTTGTTCTATTTGCCTTCTAGCTAAAGATCTTGATTCTGGCCCCTTGGATTATTATCAACAGCTTCCAATGTTCCTGGAGCCAAGCAATACATGCAAAATTGCAACTTTATATCTTTTCATGACTACACAACACCTTGATGGACTATGAATATGTACTAGCTGATCTTAGACTCAAAGAGCATTTTTGCTGTTTGATTTAGAGCTGCAAGCAGACTTTCCAAGCTTTACCCAGAAACACTTCTTTAGTCTTTCTGCATATCTCTAGCCAGCTGGATATCTCAGTGGCATAACAATCCCAAAATTCAGATGGACCTTTAGCCAGCTTCAATGTCCTCTCAATAGCTATTACTGAAGGAAGATACCAAAATATCCCCTTCAAGCAGAGGTTATGTCCATATAGTGAAGGGATAATTGAATCAATGGAATTCTGTATTGCCTCTCTCTGCAGGTGCTCGCCAGGAATTATTATTTCCACTCTTTACAAAACATGCCTATTCCAAACTCTTCTTTCTCAACATAAATGTGATTTTGTTTCCTTGACCACAGCCAAGTACTGTGCTATAGTCTGCATAATGCATCATAATATTAAGTCTAGCCCTTTTTATATATTTTAGAATAACTACATTTTCCTTTTATCTTAAATGATCATGATTCCTATGTTTTATTGCTGGTCTATGACCAAATAAAGATTGATTTGCTTAATTTTGATTTTTCCCTATTTATTTATTTTGTGTTCTATTTATCTCTTTATCCTGTGTCCTTATATTTTTAATTTTACTTACATTTACATTTACTTCTTTTACACTTTTATATTTTATATGGATATATATGTATATGTATACTAGGGTAAATTTTGTATTGCTGTTTTCTATAATAAATATAGAATTTCAAATAATAAATGATTTGATTTAATCTGTAATGTTTCCAAATGTATCAGAAACATTACAAAAAATGAAAATAAGTAAAAACTTAATATTTTTACCAGCAAGGAAGAATTCACACTAACTTTAAAAATATTTCTAGGTTTTTTGAAATTCCCATGGAAATGCTTCCCAAAGTGCGAAGTTCCTCAGAAATCTATGGATTACTGGTATGTATGTAAATGTTAAGCAAATAGTTTATATAATTGATATTTCATAAATGGTTTCTACTTAGTAGCTCATGCAACTTGAAATATATTTTATGAAACAAGTTTTATTTAAGAGGAAGAATATTATTATTATTATTTATTTGAATTTATAAGTCGCTGAACTCCAATAGACTGGATGGTATACAAAACTGACCAAACCATAAAAACAAATAAAAACATTAAATCAATCAGGTAGCCCAGACTGAAATAATTTTACATACCACAAAGACAGGAGCCCTACAAAAACAATAATACATTAAAGCCAGGTTTTCCAAGCTGTGAGCCTCCCAGAGTCATTGAGCATTGGGTGACATACAAGTTCAGTAAATTATTAATATTGTAAAAATCCTTAAGAAAGGCTTAAAGGACTTAATTTTTGCTTTTCTGTCTTATGAAAGTTTTTTTTTCTCATATGAAGTTACTGCTTTCTTCAATGTGCTGACAAAGAGAATCCAATCAGTGGATATTTCTGTCCTCTGAGCTCATGACTGAGTCAATCATTCTTTTAAACATGACTCCTTCCTCCTTTAACACCCCAGTTTCCGACTCAGTTCTGTCTCATCAACATCGTTTTACATGAGCTCTATAGAGAAAACAGATAATTGGATTCTCTTCAACATTAAACAGATAAGTTCTATTCAGTTCTTTTTTCTAGGACCTAACCATCAGATTATGGATTTCTACTGTAATTAATTGATTTCCCACAGGGAATAACTATGAAACAGATCTGGCTCCCATGATTCGCCCAGCAGAGGCAGGCTCTTTCCCAGGCTAATAGCCTTCAGAGGAGGAGAGAAAAAGATTTAAAAAGCTGAGTCTGGCTGCCATGGTTCACCCTGTACAGCCAGCTACCTTCCCACACTCCTTTCTTCTTTGAAAAGGGGGCAATTCGTGCCTCCAGTTTACCTTCAGCTCGCAGTTTTGCTTCGCCCAGACCACCAGCCAGCTGATTTCCAAACGGCTCCGGCGGAGCGGAGCTTGGCAACTTACTTCCTTTAGCTGACGCCATGGTTCACCCAGGCCATTAGACAGCTAAATTTGCGAAGTGTCTAGAGCGCAGCAGAGCGCATTGACACAGTGCCCTGAAATGGCTGCCATGGTTCACCCAGGTGGCAGCAGGTGATTGGAGAGGTGCAACAGAAAGCAAATGGAGCCTTTTCATCGCTCCTCACGCTAGCGGCCATGGTTCACCCAGCGCTGCTAGTCACATGGCCTAATGAGCGCCCCCGAGGTAGTGGGGAGCGTGTTCTTGCAAAATGCTTGGTTGGCTACTGGGAGCACAAGTAGCACAAGCTAGTTGCCTAGCAACCCCGCTTTGCCTGAGATTAACCAGCAAGCAGGCTTCTTCCTGATTGGTGTTTGCAGCTGCAAATTGTTTGCAAGGTTTGGATTGCAGGAGGCAATACCAGCAGGGGGCAGGCACTGGTGACAGAAATCCTACATTTTGCAGCTTGGGAGGGGAAGCAGAGGTTAGTCCACAGTCTCCTCCCACACATTCTTTGTAGTTTGTGTTTGGTTGCCTTAGTGGTAGGCAGCTTCCCATACTCCTTGGTATTCTTACCAGTTATTTTCAGCTGTGCAAGCCATTTCTGTCAGTAATCCTGGCCTTTCATTAATTCCTCTATTGTTCCAGCAATTCCAGCCCTGACTGTTAAGCAGAATTATTCCTTCAGCATGGATTCTCCTTCAAATTCATCAGGAGGTAAGGGATAGGCCCAGGGTTCCTCTTCTGGGCCCCACCCTTCCAAGACTTGTTCATCCAGGGCAAACTCAGTTAGCAAGTCAGCATCCAATAAACTAAAGGCCAGAGCTCTTCAATCCAAATCCTCCTCAAGAGCGGAGGAGCAGGATGCTAAATGAAGACAGAGGGCATTAGAAAGAGAAATTTCTAAGGTAGAGAAAGGAAATCAGCCCATGTCTACTACAGGGGAGGTGGCTGCACATCCCACCCAGGGATCAGTTCAAGCTCCAGGTCACCGGGTCTTGTCGCCTGAGGGAATCTGTGAATTATCTTCTCAGCATGCCATTCCATCTGGCAGCCAGGAAGCTCTAATGTCCTTATATTCCTGTCCAACTACTCAGGAAAGATAGGCACCTAGAAGAGTTGCAACCCCTGAGGCCACCTTCACTCCCACTGCAGCGGGGCTTTGCTCAGAGGAGGAACAACTAATTGATTTCAATGAATTGAATCACCCACAGCTTGGCTGGTCTACAGCAGAGGCATCAAGCTGCTGCTTTGATTTCTGCCAGCCCCATTCCAACTGACCAGCCCATGTGACCTCAGGAGCTGTCTGAGGCAGCTTCACTTTAGGGGCCTCACTCTCCAACCTCATCTGTTCCAAGCAGAGATTCTTTCTGGGGAAAGGAGGACCAGAGGGACTTGGAGCTTTCAGAGGAAGAAGGTCTAGTCCCTGATCCACCAGCATTTGTTGGGCTTTTTCACCCATCCCTCTTTGCAGCCAAGGCTGCAACTCACATGGGAGATGATTCCAATATCTCTGAACCAGCCTCGGGGCCTCAGGATCCAAAAGACCTTTTTACTTTTCCAACCTCAGAAAGTGAGGAAATTCCCTCTCCAAAACTTTTCATAGAGGTGGTCCAGAAACAGTGGAACAGTCCATCTTCTCATACCACTCCCAGTGGCTGTGATAAAAAAATTTATAATGTGGGTTCATTTCTGCTGGAGGCTTTACAATTATCAACTGTGGAGGAACCTGTAGTGGTCTTGACCTCGTCTTCTCTTATATCAGGTGACTCAGCTGAGGGTCTGAAGGTTGAGGATAAAAGGGCAGAGCTCACCTGCTGCAAGACTTATCAGGCAGCAGCTTGGGCAGTAAAAGCAGCGACAGCAATTCCTTTAACACAACTATCTTGATGTGGCTCTGCCAGATGCAGGAGAGGATTCCACAGGATGAACTCAGGTTACAGCAGGACATCAACAAGCTGGTAGCAGCCACAGAATTCTCAGCAGATGCTACTCTCAATGCTGCGAAGTTTGGCTCGCGGGCCATGGGCTCCTCAGTAGTGTCCAGATGACTCCTATGGCTCCACCACTGGCAGGCCGATATGAAGTTTAAATGGAGACTTGCATGTGCTCCCTATAAAGGGGGAAAACTATTTGGGGATATCCTGGATTCCATACTGAGGGAAAAGCAAGAAAAGAGGAAGATCCTTCCACATTTTGACGTTCGGAGTATTGCTCTGCTCCATATTCCAGAAGAACCTCCTTTCGACGATATGATTAGGGGTTTCATTCACAATATCAACCCAGATCCTCCTTTCATTGAATAGGTCATCCCCTAGACCTGTGGCTTTTGTGACAGGCAGACAACAGTTTCAGCCCAAAAGGCCATTTCGAGGATCAGGCATTCGGCCTTACCGACACTCCAAGTGACGGCAAAACAACCCTCCCATTGGTGGCTGTTTCAGCCTATTTGCAGATCAATGGGAGGCTATCAGAACAGATCTCTGGATCCTCAACACCATAAGGTTGGGACTCTTGGACTTTCTTTCCACATCTCCAAGTCACTTCATCCGTTGCAGTTTCCAAGGGCCCCAGCAAATCTCATCTCATGGAAAATGCCATCAAACAACTGTTCACCATCCGGGCCATAGAAGAAGGAAGTACCAGAAGGACAGGAGGGCCAAGGCTTTTACTCAATCCTGTTCATTGTCCCGAAGGTGTGGAGGGTTGGAGGGTCATTTTGGATCTCAAGAAGCTCAATAAGTGCATTCAGATTCAAAATACACTCCCTCCAATCCATTCTGGATGGTGTCAGGGAGGGGGATTTCCTCACCTCCATAGACCTAACAGAAGCATATGTTCATATTCCCATTCTTCTGGCTCACAGAAAGTTCCTCAGGTTCTCTTTTGTGGGGTGACATTTCCAATACAAAGCCCTTCCATTTGGCCTTTCATCAGCACCCCAAACTTACACCAAAATCCTGGTGGTGCTGGCAGCACAGCTCAGAGAACTGCCTATCAGAGTCCAGTGCTACCTAGACAATATCCTGATACAGTCAACCTCCCATCACCAGGTGATAGAGGACCTCCAGACTGTGATCCGGGCCCTACAGAATCACGAATTCTCAATCAATGTTAAGAAAAGCCACATGATCCCCATGACCTGGTTGCAGCATCTGGGGGCACTCATAGACACGGTCTCAGGTCAAGTATTTCTATCCAAGGAACGTCAGCAGAACATCATCATCCTTGTGAGAGAAATCGGGACTTTCAAGCAGGTATCCTTGGCTTCCCTATCCCAGCTTTTGGGGAAGATAGTGTCCTGCATTTCCATTGTTCCGTGGGCACGCCTCCATGCCAGAAAGTTGCAGTAGTTTCTTCTCCCTCACCAGTGGGCCAGCTGCAGCAATGCAGCTGCCAGGATTCATATTTCATGAGCAGTAGCCCGGTCACTCCACTGGTGGGCATCACAGGCCATCAAGAAGGGATGTACTTTCCAGGAGCCCAAACGCATAACTGTGACCTCAGACACCAGCCTGCTCAGGTGGGGAGCACACCTGGGGTCCCTCATGGCACAAGGCCAATGGACAGAGAAGAAACACAACATCAACTGGCTGGAGCTGAGGGCGGCTCATTTGGCACTTTGCCACTTCAAGGGCACAATTTTAGGTCATGATGTCCTTCTCAGGACAGATAACATGGCAGCCAAAGCTGCATATCAACCGGCAGGGGGGCACCCATTCCAAGTACCTCATGTGGGAGGTGGAGCACCTAGGCCTCTGGGTGGAGAGATACCTCCACTCCATCAAAGTGGCTCACATTTCGGGGACAGTGAACGTATAAGCAGATTGGCTCAGCAGAGTTATGATGGACCACTCAGAGTGGCAACTGCATCCCAATTCCAACAGCTGTCAGACAGGTTTGGTCACCCAGTCTTGAACCTCTTTACCACCCCATTGAATGTCCAACTTCCGAGATTCTTTTCCAGGTTTGGCATGATAGACGCGGAAGGGGTCGATGCACTCCACAGCCTATGGCCCCTGGGGCTGCTGTATGCCTTCCCTCCTTTCCCTCTCATTCCAAGGGTAATCAGGAAGCTCCTGGAAAGGGGGGCCAGAGATTCTTCTACTGGCCCCACACTGACTCAGATATCTGTGGTTCGCGGATCTGGTGAGCCTGTTGATTTCTCACCCATGGCGCATTCCTCATGACAAAGTGATCCTGCATCAGGAGGCCCTGGTGCACCCAGACCCTCAATGGCTACAACTAACTGTCTGGCACTTGAAAGGATGACTCTAAGGAGAGAAAGAATCTCAGACAGAGTCATTATCACGATCCAGGCCTCCAGGAGACCTTCAACCACCAGTCTACAATTCCACATGGCATACGTTCTAAGGCTGGTATACCAAACATTGCGTAGAACCCACATCGGTCTCCATCTCCAAAATTCTGGACTTCCTACAGGATGGCCTAGACAGGGAGCTTTCTCCCAATACTATCTGGAGACAACTGGCGGTCCTCTCCACGGTTCTATCATGTGGTACTCTAGAATCTCTGACTCATCATCCTCTGATTCATAGCTTTATGGGGTGCCACAAAACTGAAACCCCCGGTGGTTCACAGGTATCCCACCTAGGACCTTACCAAAGTGCTTCAAGTGCTTACTTCTGCACCATTTGAACCACTACACAACAAGCTTATGTTGCATCACTTTGAAGGTAGGGTTCCTGGTGGCCATCATCTCAGTTAGGAGAATTTTGGAGCTGGCAGCCTTATCAGTGAGAAACAACATTTGCCTCTACTATCCAAATAGAGTGGTGCTTCGCCTGGACCCATCCTTCCTTCCCAAGGTCAACACTTGGTTCCACAGGGCGAAAGAGCTGGTGTTGCCTGATTTCTGTCTCAGGCTTCCCATGCTCTCAAGAAACAATGGCACACCCTAGATGTCAGGAGAAGTCTCAAAATATATATTAAGAGAATGGCCACATTTCGCAAGACAGAATCCCTCTTTGTGGCATTCCAGCCAGGGTCATTAGGGTCTAAGGTTACGCCTTCTACAATAGGGCGATGGTTGAGAGCATTTATAGCCAAGGCTTATGAGACTCAGGCTCTTCCAGTACCAAGACAGATTATGGCCCACTCTACAAGGAGTGCAGCTACGAGGGCTGCCTGGTTGACTCAGGCATAAATCGAAGAAATTTGTTGGGCAGAGACATGGATGTCGCCATCCCCCTTTAGACATTACAAATTGGACACCTTTGCTTCCGTCAAAGCTGCTTTTCGTAGGCATGTTCTTCAGCAAGTGCATAGAGAAAGGGGGACTCAGGATCAGCCTCCTGCCCACCCTTAAGACCGGCTTTGGTACGTCCCACTGATTGAATTCTCTTCATCAGCACATTGGAGAAGGGGCATTGGTCTTACCTGATACGCTCCTTCTTGATGTGCTGAGAAGAGAATTCAAACCCACCCTGGTGACAGTCTGGTCCTGAGCAAGGAGTGGTTGGACTATGGACAAATTTGTATAGTCAGTCGCTTGGCCTTCACCGGAAACTGAGGAGCTAAAGGAGGAACGAGGTGTGTTTAAAAGAACAATTGACTCAGTCATGAGCTCAGAGAACAGAGATACTACCCACTGATTGGATTCTCTTCTCAGCACATCAAGAAGGAGTGTATCGGGTAAGACCAATGCCCCTTCTGAATTGTATAGATGTATTCTTTTTTTTTTTTAAGATAAAGATTTAGGTGTGATAATGTTGTTTAAATCAATTCCAAAGGACCTATATATACTGATAAACACTGTAAGGATTATGTGAGTTGCCTTGGTATAAGGTATGTTTTTAGTTCCAATGTTTGCTATATCATCTCTAACATCTCAGTGTTAAAGTGAGACTCTCCTATCATATAAATTAATAGTGTGTCACTAGTTAAATGCAGAAAAACATATGACACAATGAAAATCTCTTTTTTCAAATGAGTCTGGGAAGCTCATAACAAAATTGACTTGAGATGTTTCCAGTAGCATGATCTTTTTTTATGAATCATTACAGCTATTTGAAACTTACATGTCGTGGGTTCTTATTTTTGAACTTACATTTAAAGTGAAATAATAAAATAATAACATTTACTTGATTAAGCAATGTTTGCTTTCTTAAAGATGAATTTTAGCATTTTTTTTTTGTTGAGTACAGCTTCTTGGATCTATTAATATGCAAATATTGGACATTTGCCTATTTCTTTGGACAGTTATTTTTAATTATTTAAAGCATTCAAATTGCTATGTGTTAACACAGTTTTGGTACATAGTCAGTGACTTACGTAATATTTAAGCCATTCTTATCTCATATACTTCATTGCAAGGTATTTGGGGAAAGATAGCAAAAAAATTTGCAAAACTGAAATGTTGAGCAAATGTAGTGATTGCTTGATAATGTTTTCAGCTTTTAAAGCAACAGTAGATTTTTAAAAAAAATCCCTTTAATACAAATTGTTGTACAAAGTAGCTAAAAGTTTCATACTAAACTTCCAAAACTTAATATTTAGCTACAGGAGGAATTACTGAATACGTGTCTTATTCATGAGTCACAAACAAAAATTGTGTTTTTGTGTTGGAAAAACACAATCTTTGCTATGACCATCCTCTTTTGATCATAACTGCTGAAAACTGAGTGTCAAGTTTTTAGTATTTTATAGTAGAGAGATACATGAATATTATAATGTAAACAATAAAGTATATTTGTAACAGTTTAATAACTCCTTCTAAAACCTTACCCCAGCCACACATAGGTCCATCTATTCTGTCTTTAGTACCTTTTAAAATATCAAATGGAATTATTAATATTTAAAATGTTATGCATACAAACACAGCACATATACATCCATTATAATCAAATAGAATCCCTAGCATTGAAAAATATCTGGTGAGGTCTTACTTTTTAAATAGTACAGGAGTCCTTGCTTATCAATCATAAGTGAGATTGGAATTTCCATCACTAAACAAAACAGTTGTTAGGCGAAATATCATGTGATTGTACCTCTTAGTGACAGCAATTCTAGTAGTCCCAGTTGTGATCATTAGGTGAAGACCTCACTCTTCTGTCTAGGGAGATTCTCAATCATCTAGGTCATGGTTGTCCCAAAGCTGCCTTTTCAAAAGGCAACTGGACTTTGTTTTTCCTTGACAGATGAGAAGTGAAATGTCTTCAAGGAAAAACAAAGTACAGTTGCCTTTTGAAAAAGCATCTTTGGAACCTCACTGGTCAGCAGAAACAGTCAGCTCTATCTTTCAGCAAATAAGCATCCAACTCAATTCCCTCATATGTCTATCACATCTCCACTGCTGCTACCTACCCCTGCTGCCACTACTGCAGCGGTTGTCTCAAGCAGGTGTACCTCATCAGCAGTCAGAGGAAGAAACAGTGATGTTCAGCTGGGTACAGTAGGGGTAGGCAGCAGTGGCAGAGTGCTAGATAGCCAAACACAAAGATTGTTGAGAAGATCAGCAATTGAAGGGCTCATTGCTGTCATAAATGCAGATGGGCTGCCAAGCACTCAAATTTTGATCATCGTGACTACCAGGATGCTTCAACTATCATTTGTTCAGCACCATCTTACAGTTAATAGTAAATAAACTAGCAGGTTTTGAAATTATGAATTTGTTTATGTCTCTTCCTCTTTCTCATTACCTATTTTGCTGTCAATAGAAAATCTCTCCTACCCTGGTGAGTAGGATTTTGTTAGGATGCAGCCAGTTACATCTTAATTCATCTTGCTTAGATACAGTGCATTTCTTCAGGGAAAGTCCCTCTTTCTTGTAATGAAATCTCCTTCTCAAACTTTAATTACAAGTGAAGTTCAGTTGATCACTTTGTGGCAGTTTAAAAGATTAGAAAAATGAGAGTAACAATATACAGTTTCTGGCTAAAAATGCATTTAGAGTAGAGAACTGTTTTTTTTTAATCAATGGTAGCTTAAAAATAAAGATATCTCTGAAAGGAAATGCACTGGCTACATTTTATGCATGGTTCACTAACCTGATCACTGCTGTTGAGAGTGCATGTGCACATATAATTGAAAAGAAAAGCTATTTTTGTCTCAGTGATGTAGCTATTTGCTAAATGTCCATACTTTTGCCTGTTTGCAAGAACATAATAGTATTACTCTCTGAGCTCTTGAATAAAGCTTCATATAGTTTCAGAGCATGACCATTGAATGTAAAAACATCTATTCTTTCACTTCTGTATAATAATAGGCACTGATCTCTATTTGTGAAGCATGATATTTACCTTTTTTTACTGTAGCCTCAAGGATTAATTGAACTCAAATCATGTCTGCTTTTGGGTAGATTCCAGGCTGCTTCCTAGATACCATTTGTGGATTTCCAGTATCTTGAGAACATGCCACTAATGGCAAAAAATCTTTTATCATAATGTGATTTGAGTAGTGTAGGAATGAGAATAGCTGCAAGTTTGCCTCCCAGAACCCAAATTGTGCCTTTGTTTTTACTGGTGATGTTCAGGATTTAGCTCCATTTCTGCAGCCCCCAAAGGGTTTTCCCTTTCCTCCCTGTACTCAGGGGAAATCTTTTGGCAGGCTGAGGAAGGGAGCTAAAATCCTGAGGATACCTTCA
The DNA here is from genome assembly GCA_017656035.1 of Myanophis thanlyinensis. NCBI lineage: Eukaryota > Metazoa > Chordata > Lepidosauria > Squamata > Homalopsidae > Myanophis > Myanophis thanlyinensis. The sequence continues at coordinate 848 of JAEANM010006375.1, read as the reverse complement.
CTTGCAACATTACCTGCTGGTTTCCCCACTGATTTTCTAGGAAAGATGGCAGAAAAGATTACAATTGGTGATCACATGATCCTGAGGTGCTTGGCAACTGGTTACAAGTGCTAACAATCTGGCAAACACTCAAATTGCGATCATGTGACCATGGGTGTGCAAAAGCATTATTTCACAAGCTGTCAATTTGAATGATCATTAAGTGACCAATCATTAAGCAAGGACTAATTCCAGGATTCAGTTTTTTTCTACCATTCCTGGTTGTTTATCATGCTTAATGAAGCTACGGGGAACTATACTTTTGCAGCATTTGAAAGAAGCTAGATGTGTCCCTTATTGTTGTGCCATATAAGTGGGATTCTCAGGTTATTTCTAATGCAGTGGAGAACAGTTCATGCCTTTTGTTAGCTTGCCAGATAGTTTTCTCTGTTTCCTCTATTACTTTTTATTTGCATTTCTGCTAACAGTTTTACATTTTTTTTGCTTTAATTTGCTTATGAGCTGTAAGCAATCATTCTAATTACATTCTTTTCCTTATTTGTAAACTAGTTGAAAACAGCTGCATAATTTTTTTTTAAAAATGGCTTTTTTGGCAGAGTTCTGGAGCTTTGACTGGTGTGCCAATTTCTGGGGTGAGTTTCCTAAATAAAGTTATGATATTTTAATATAATTTTTGCCAAGTAACTTCAACCATATCTATTTGATATAACTAGTTTTATTAAAAGTAAATTTAATAAGACAATAAAAAGTAACGTGGATCCTTAGAGTGTGACAAAAAATGTACAGTAATTATTTTTGTTACATTTCCAGGTATAGGTTTGGAACAGATGAATTCATAAAAAAGGAAT
>JAEANM010006374.1:0-18654 GCA_017656035.1 Myanophis thanlyinensis | reverse complement strand
ATTCTCACCAGTGGAACACCTTGGCATCAGAAGTTGTTGATGCTTCATCACTGGAGGTTTTTAAGAAGAGAGTGGACAGTCAGTTGCCCGAAATGGTACAGGGCAGAGGTGAGCTGCTGCCAGTTCATACCGGTTCACCTGTACCGGTAGTTCCGACTAGTAGTTGGGCCAGCCCATTGCCCCCATCCTATCTAGTGCTATATATTCTCAATCAATCAGCCCAGCTGATTTCTGCATCTTACCTGCTCTTCTCACCGCAGCTGCCCGAGAAGGCATGCACATGTGCACGAAGCCACACATTGCCGTTTGTTTGAAGCCGCACGCAAGCTTTTCGGTGAGCTAGGTGAACCGGTTGTTAATGTATGTGAAGCCCAACACTGCTACAGGGGCTCCTGTCTGACCAGGGGAGTGGACTAGAAGACCTCCAAGGTCCCTTCCAGCTCCATTCTGATTGATTGATTGATTGATTGAAATGGTATAAAGTTTCCCGCTTGAGCAGGGGGTTGGACTAGAAGACCTCCAAGGTCCTTTCCAACTCTGTTATTCTCTTATCCTGATTTTGTCCAGTCCGGTGAGCCTTGACAGAGAGCTGGTTTGAATCTTGATTCAACAACAACAAGAAAAATCTTTTTGTTGTTGTTGTCCAGTTGTAAACTGTGAGTCCCTGATTGTCAGCAACGAACAGGTAATCCTTGACTTACAACCATCCATTTAGTGACTGTTCAAAGTTACAACGGCACTGAAAAAAGGGACCCATGACCGCTTTTCATACTTATGACTGTTATAGCATCCCCGTGGTCACGTGAGCAAAATTCAGAGGCTTAGCAACTGGCATGTACTTATGCCGGTTGCAGCGTCCCAAGGTCACGTGATCCCTTTTTGAGGCCTGCTGACCAACAAAGTCAACGGGGAAGCCAGATTCACTCAACAACTGTGTTACTAACTCCACGGCTGCAGTGATTCCCCTAACAACGGTGGCAAGAAAGGGCAACGCTCGCTTAGCCACTGTCTTGCTTAGCGACAGGAAATTTTTGGACTCAGTTTTGATCGTAAGTCTTAGAACCACCTGTCGTAACTTTGCCAAACCATTCAAGTCTGTTGCAAACAGGAGCATCAAAGGCGCAAGGGCTGCCATTGTCAGGGCAGAGGGGATAAAGCCAAGAAAGGATCAGATTCAGGTCCGAAGGATCTTCCACTTGCGGCCATTTCTGGATCGGGGCGCTCTTCGCACAGTCACTTCCACCCTCATTATCTCTCGCCTAGACTATGGCAATGCTCTCTACATGGGGCTCCCCTTGAAGAGCATCTGGAGGCTGTAGTTGGTGCAGAGTGCGGCCGCGCAGGTGATTCTGGGGGCTCCTCGGATCTCCCATATTACACCTCTCCTGCGCGAGCTGCACTGGCTCCCTGTGGCCTTCCGGGTGCGATTCAAGGTGCTGGTTCTTACCTTCAAGGCGCTCCATGGCTTGGGACCCAGGTATCTACAGGACCGCCTGTTGCCACCATCAGCCTCCAGCCGACCTGTGCGTTCCCACAGGGCTGGCCTCCTCGGGGTTCCATTGCCTGGACGTTGTCGTCTGGCAGCTCCGAGGGTTCGAGCCTTCCCTGTGGGGGCACCCTCCCTTTGGAACGAATTGCCCCTGGAGATCCGGACCATCACGGACTTATGGATCTGCATTAAAAACCTATTTGTTCCAACAGGCCAGTCTGGCCTAGTACTAATTAGTTGGGGGTTTTTTAAATTGGTTTTAAATTTTTAACATTTTAAATTTTTTAATTTCATATTAGGTTTTAAATCTTAATTGTGATCAGCCACCCAATTTAGTTTAATTTTTAATTTGTTTTTAAATTGTTATCTATTATGTGTTTTTTAGATGGCTATACACCGCCTCGAGTCCTTCGGGAGAGAGGCGGTATAAAAGTTTAAACAAACAAACAAACAAATAAAAAGCACAGTGGAGGTGTACAGCAATATAGAGAGCCAGTTTGGTCTAGTGATTAAGGCACTAAGCTAGAGAAACTGGGAGACCATGAGTTCTAGTTCCACCTTAGCCATGAAACCTGGTGAGGTGAGCTTGGGCAAACTCTGTCACTCCAACCCACCTCACAGGACTGTTGTGGGAAAAATAGGAGGAGGAAGGAGTATTAGGTATATTTGCTGCCTTGAGTAACTTATAAAAGTACTAATGGCGGGATACACATAAATAACTAAAATAAATGAATAAATAAAATGTAATACTTACTATGGACATTAATGTCAAAATGTAGTGCTGAAGATTAGTTCCATGGTATGAAGCCATGCGACTGTCTGCCACCACCATAACTTCCACATATCGGGGATAGGAGAGAAATCGTTTGATTCTTCGCGGACTACTTTTTTCCCTTATGTTGCCAGTGTTGTTTTTACTGGATGCAGGAAATTGCCCTAAGTTAAGTTTCAAAGCCTCTATGTCAGAGAATATACTATTGGGGGCCCAATTCTTTGTCCTGTTTTGTCTTTCAGGGTTTCTGTGATTTTTTGCATGCCCTGCAGTTTTAAAAGAAAATAAAGCAGTAAGTATTCTCCACAAGATACCTTAGTAACACACACACACACACACACACCTAAACTTTACTTGTTCTTAGTACAATAAATTCAAATTCAAATTTTATTGGTCACATACACAGTCATACATGGTACGATATGCAGTGAAATGCTTACGCAACCACAAGTAAGTTAGGCAAAATGGGAGGGTAGGGTAGGAATAAGTTGGGAAGTGGGAAGGGGGGAGTGAGGTAGAGTCATGATTTTGTTATAGTTCTGAGTGTTCTTCTTCAATAAACAAAATACCACGTTCAAGAGCAGGCATTTAAGTGGAGAAATGAGAAAAGTAGAGCATGTTTGACATCTTTTTCCAATGTGTTTATGAACCAAAATGCATGTATTGGCTGTCAAAATCTACAGTTTTTAAAAGAAGTCATGGTGCTTTACAGTTAAATTCCCTTAAAAGATATTGCATGTATGTTAGAATTGATAACAAATCTATGTGAATCTACTTCAGACAAAATCTAAACTGTTATATAATAAAGTATATGCTCAAAAAGAAAATGTAAACTAAACTGGCTAAAAAAAAAAGGTTAAGAAAGTGACAAAACCAGAAAAAATGTTAAAAAGAAACATATAAATGAACTATTCAATATAAGAATAATGCAATTACCAAACCATTCACCTTTCAAAATTATACTACCATTTTACAAACAGTCAGAACTGAAGAAGCTTCTTGGATGAGAAGCAAATCATCTTCAAGGAAAAACGAAGTCTAGCTGCCTTTTGAAAAAGCATCTTTGGGATATTCCATAAACACTTCAGTTATATTAATATAAACAGCTACTGTTCAATTTTTAAATAGTTGAACTGAGTGTAGACCAGTATTTCTTGAACTTGGCAACTTTAAGATGTATGGACTTCAACTCCCAAAATTCCCCAGCTACCAAGGAAAGGGAATGCTGTCCGGGGAATTATGTGAAGTCCACGTATCTTAGATGTTGTCAAGGCTGAGAAACCTTCCAAGTCATATGACGTAGGGAAAAAAATCTGAATGTATACCTCTGTATCTATTTTATAACTCTCGTTCTTGAATGTCAAATAAAATTAGCAACCATGTCATTTAAGAGAACTATACATTCAAAGGACATTTCTATTCACTAATGGTTTCAATGACTCTGTCATTAATCTTATGGGGCTATTTTCCATTGGTTACCACAGTGTAAATCAAAGCTTGTTTCTTAATAAATGATTTAACAGAAGATAGTCTGCACAGGTTTTTTTAAATTTCAGTAGCCGTAAATAGAATATTACTTATATCAAAACAAGACAGAAAAACATAGGTAAGAATAAAGTCTGGGCACCCTAGTTCAAACAATACAACACCAGGTCTAGAAATCTTTAAAAACATAAGATATCCAGGCTATATGGTAAATCACATATCCATAATCCCTGTGCCCATAAGAGTTGTTATGCTAAATCAATGTCTCCCAACCTTGACAACTTTAAAATAGATTATTGGATTCAATTCATGCTGGCTGGGTAATACTGGAGCCAATGGAGCCAACGGAGCCAATGGAGCTAGCAATGCCAATGCTAGCGACACCAAGGGCTACAGCCAGGAAAAGAACACCAATGCCGGGAACATGCTCACCATATCTGAACACGAAGTAAGGAGAAAATTCAAGAAAGTGAACATCAGGAAAGCAGCAGGACCAGATGGCATCTCAGGTCATATCCTCAGATCCTATGCAGACCAGCTAGCACCTGTGTTCACGGAGATATTCAACCTCTCCTTACTCCAATCAATCCCCACATGTCTCAAAGAGTCCACCATTATCCCAGTCCCCAACAAACCACATCCAACCACATCCTCAATGACTACCACCCTGTAGCCCTGACCCCAATAGTGATGAAATGCTTTGAAGGACTGGTCAGAGACCTCATCACTTCCTCACTACCGGACACACTGGCCCCTTTACAGTTTGCTTACCATCGAAACCGTTCAACTGATGATGCCATCTCTCACCTTCTCCACACATCACTTACCCACCTGGACACCAGAAAAGGGAATTATGTCAAAATGCTCTTTGTGGACTACAGCTCCGCATTCAACACAATAATTCCCTCCACACTCACCGTCAAGTTGGAACACCTGGGACTCAGCCCACCCCTATGCCGGTGGATCTCCAACTTCCTGACTGGGAGACCACAGGTTGTAAGGATGGGTGGACGAATCTCAACCTCACTCACCCTCAGCACCGGAGCACCCCAGGGCTGCATTCTGAGCCCCCTGCTGTATACCCTATACACATACGACTGTACGGCCACTACTAATTCCACCACCATCAAGTTCGCTGATGACACCACCATGGTGGGCCTGATCTCTGACAACAATGAGACATTTTGTCTAGACTACTCTCCTGCCCTACTATCAATCGCAGTCGCAGACAGTCGCATAAGCATTTCACTGCATATCGTACCATTCAAATTCAAATTCTATTGGTCACATACATGTATGACTATGTATGTGACCAATAAAATTTGAATTTGAATTTGAATACCGGGGGTCGAAGGCCACACATTTCAAGTTACCAAGGTGCTAAATAGTTATGAGAGGACAATCACAAATTCTTAGTACCTCTGACTCTTTCACTTCCATATTAAACTAGTGCTTCAGAAACTAATGTTTTCTATTACTAAACCTGAAAATAAGTCTAAACTTGGTTTCAAATCTGTGTGAGGAGAAGAATTTCTATAGCAACCTTGACTCAGCCACCTCTGGGCTAAATATAATAAGGAGGGAATTAGTTATTTCAAAAGGCTTTCACAGAGTTGATTGTTTGTTAACTAATGTTCCCTCTGGCAATTGCACATATTGTAGATGGGAAAGGATGGGGATTTTCTTACTGGCTGAATCTCAAATGATATTGCCTTTATTTAGAACTGTAACAAATGTACCTTCACTGTCTCTCAGTACACTGGGGATGTGGCAGCAATAAACTGGATACAATGGACTTGCATACAAGTCATGAACATGCCTGGGGTAATCTGTATGGTTCTTGTTTAATGCAGATTTTAAAATAGACCTGTTATGAATCTTTGTTTGAAAAGAAAGGAAGCCAAAGTGTGTAGAGTCTGCTTTTAACAAGAAGCATCTTGGATCTAATTGAATCTAAGCAGGGGTGATTTCAAGTCCACAAACCTTAAACTTGCCAACATTGGGCACATTGGACACCCCTAGAGAACAGTGAAATGTCCCACACATTGTCCTGCTGATGGAGGAGGAAGCAGCCTGAAAGGATTTTGAATTAGAAGCACAAATCTGAGCCAGCAGTGTGCAATAGCTGCCAAAAAAGCCAACACAGTCCTAGGCTGCACTAATAGAGGGATAGAATCAAGATCACATGGAATCTGAATATTTCTTTATAAGACCAAACTAGGACTATTGCATCCAATTTTGGTCACCACAATATAAAAAAGATGTTGGGAAAAAGTGCAGAGAAGAGCAACAAAGATGATTAGGGGACTGGAGGCTAAAACATATGAAGAACAGTTGGGTACATCTAGTTTGATGAAAAGAAGGACTAGGGGTGATTTGACAGCAGTGTTCCAATATCTCAGGGGCTGTCACAAAGAAGAGGCAGTCAACACTGGAAGGATTGGATAACCCACTGAATGACAAAACTGCAACTCTCTCTCTCTCTCTCTCTCTCTCTCTCTCGTGAAACTTGTGTTTCTCTGCAAACGATGGTGAGAAATACCACAGAGAAACGCAGTGGAGCTGAGCTGGGGCAACGATGTGCATGCCTACGAACAGGGCTCTGAGTGCCACCTCTAGCACGCGTGTCATAGGTTTGCCACCACTGGTATAGGGTTTCCTCCTAAGCAGGGGGTTGGACTAGAAGACCTTCATGGTTCCTTCCAACTCTGTTATTTTATTCTATTCTCATGGGGAGATGCTGTTTACAGTGTTTGGGGACAATCTCAAGGCTCGCACATCCAGATTGTGTAACAGTTTCTTTCCACAAACCATCAGACTCCTCAACACAAAGAAACTGGAACTATAAATAATTTGTGTATTTATAGTTTTTTTCTAAGTTTTTAGTTTTAGTGTAATGTGTAGTTCTGTGTCCTGCTTTTTTTATCAATGTTGTCTGATGTAGCACCTCGGTCCTGGGGAAACACTGTTTCGTTTTACTGTGTACTGCACTGTATATTGTTGAAATAAGAACAAAGCCAACTTGACTTGACTTGAAATATGGAGGTGTTTAAGAAGAGATTGGAAAATCATTTGTCTGAAATAGTACAGAGTTTTCTGTTTGAGCTGTGGGTTTGACTACTTCCCACAGGCAATACAGACCCACAGCTACTTCCCACAGGCAATATGGACCCTAAACCAAACCACAACAAACCCAGGACTATAAAGTATTCCTATAATCTACCTCTCTCAACCACTCCCTAATTTATTCTCCCTCCCTGTCAATACTATTCTCTTGCCCTACTACTTATGCTCGCGAGTGGTTGCATACACATTTCACTGCATTTCGTACCATGTGCATGTGATGAATAAAATATGATTTGATTTGACTAGAAGACATCCAAAGTCCCTTCCAACTTCATTATTCTGTTATTCTGCTGGTCATCTATGGTTGGAAGTGAACTCAGGAAGGGCCTATTGAGGGGCTAAAACAAAAAAAAATGGAATTCCTCACAAATTCTGGGTTTTACAAGGTCTGGATTAACATAAAATAAGATCTGGCTAAGTGGATACATGGAAATATACCAATAAATATGGGGGAAAAAAAACCAGAGCTGGTTATTCAGGTTGGAGTGAAAACTTAAAGTCATCATTAACAAGGATATGGAAAAGCATAAAATAGGAACAGGAACAACAGATTCAGTTTCTTCATTACCATAGCTAAATCTCATACATGTTGGCTGTCAATTTTAGCATATTACCCAATTAACTCAGGCTTTCCCCATGGTATCCTGGAAAACATTATACTGTGCATGTTTGCACTGTGCCTAATCCCTTGATTAAATAAATTGCCACAACTTCATCCCCCATGGTCTACTAAGCTGGGTCGCACTGTTACACAAAGTGCATGTCGTTAACCCAGGTTTAGAGATACTATATGCTGTGTGAATTTTAACTAGACAGCAGAGAGAAAAGTGTGAGTCAAGAAATAGGAAAAACGTCCCTCTTCTCTACTGTGTGATTGATTGATTTACTTGTAATATTTATACACTGACACTTCTATGCAGTCTCCTGATGGTTTACAGATTATTCATAAAACCATTCAAACAATCAAAACCATCATGTAATCAAATCTCCCTCAGAATCCGTATCTCAGCAATGCTATACATTAAACATTTTATGGACTAATCCCATCTTTACTGCTAGCTTAAACACCAACAGGGAGGGTGTTACCAGATCCCTGGGAGCAGACTATTCCATAATCTTATGTCCTACCTACCACCAAATGTCATATGGGAGAGACGCTCAACTTCCCAATTTGGACAGATGCACTGGTAATTTTACCTCCATGTCAGGAAACCACCACCACCCCACTATATTCCGTGTATCAACATTCAACCCTTCTAAATTGAAAATAACTAGCCATATACTACTGAGCTTTCCAAATCTTTTCTTATTGTTTCTAATCCAGACTTTCACAATTCAAAGAAGAAAATTTTGCCAGGAGAAAAGCTAGTGGCTGGGGAAAATAAAAATCTCACTTAGTAATGAGGAAGCCCACGATAGGGACCATTTTCAGTCAGGTCAGGAGAAAGACCATCCGTTCTCCTTTATTTGTCCTCTGACACCGTTTAGCAACTGTGTTTTCATGGAAGGCAGAAGCCCAAGGCAAGGAGTCCATTTGGAATCAGCTTCTGAAGCATTTTTTCTCTGTCAGCCATACTGTAGATACAGGTAGCCCTCGTTTTATGACCACAACTGAGCCCAAAATTTCCATTGCTAAGCAAGGCAGTAAATTTTACAAGGTTTTTTTGCCACAGTTGTTAAGCAATTCATTGCAGTTTTTAAGTGAATCACACAATCATCAGGCACATTTGGCATCCTCATTGACTTTGCTTGATGGAAGCCCCATGGGAACATTAGAAATATTGATTACATGACCCAGAACAGTGCAACTTATAAATACATCCAAGTTCCCAAGTGCCTTAATTTTGATCATTAACTGTAGGGGTGCTGCAAGGGATGTAACTGTGAAAACGGTCATACGTTACTTTTTTCAGTGCTGTTGTAACTTTATATGGTCATTAAACAAATAGTTGTAAGTCAAGGACCACCTGTACCTTTGTAATATTATTTTTAAGTCTGTGAGGAATCATCACATCCACATAATCATAAATGTTGTGAAAAGAAAATATCAAGAAAACAAGAGAAGTGAGTTCCCCTTTCTTTATAGACTACTCTACATTGTGTTATTGATTGACTGAGAGGTTATGCCACCATGAAATCCAGCTCTTAACTTTACTTCTGGTAGAACTAGTCCTAAAACATCAATACCAACAAAGATGTCTATTCATTTCAGCTTATCTCTAAATGCTTCCATTATAGATAGTTTTCATTATTTCAAAGGTCCTTTTGATTACAGCTAATGAAAGCTGCTAACATTAAAGATAGTGGAAATGTATTCCTCATTGCCATTACCTCACCTTGCCTCCAGCCCTTCCCAAAACTCCAGGTAGATAATACAATACTGTAATGCAGGCTACAGTAATTCAACTTTTGCTCATTCTGCTAATGTATTTCAACCCAGACTTAATAGGGTCACTCACAAGAGACTCCCATTTCTATTGCTTAATGCACAGCTAAGCATGTTTACCAAAGACTATTCATTCCCAACATGACCTCCAAAACTGAAAGTGCAAAGCTGGAAACAGATCTCAATATTATTGCTACAAACTTCCACATGCTTCAATCTCTCAAAAAGCAATTTGAAATCACTCCACAATGTTCTTCATTTCTGTTAATCTGGCAATTGCTGCTTATCTTCTAGTCCAGTTGGTCAACAGGAGGTTGGGAGTTCAGAAGTGACATGAAGCAAGCACACGCAAGCACAAATGAAACAATTGGTCGCATGCAGTACCTTCTCACTCACAATTTTCTTATATTGCATTCCTTTGTTTGTTGATTTAACAAAAAAAAAAACAATCTGGAAACTTTCTATGTTGGGAAGCTGCGAGCAAACAAGTGGATAATAAAAAATGTATAGGGAAGCATTTAAATTCTCAATTCCATTTAAAGTCTGCAATGAGCTGTGAAAGTGAAATGTAAACAGGCTTGCAATTTTGCAAACGGGTGCTTTCCCCAACAATTGTGACCCAGACAACATGCTGCTAGTATGGCATGAAGAAAAAGATAAGACTTCTAAGTATATAGGAGACCCAATCTATGGCAAGGAGTAAGGAAGGAGAGTAATGAGTGGCTTGAGCTCAGGGACTGCCCCCAAGAACTGTAAAACTCCTGTGTATAAAAGATTGCCCATCCTACTCTAGCCCATGGTTTGACATTCAATTTAGCTTTGTTTCTGTAATTGTTTACCACAAACCTGCATGCTGTTTACCCTTTAGAAGGAAAGCAACGTGCATCAGTGAGCTGTCAGGCTCTCTGTGTATATAGATCTAAATCACTCAAACCACATCCGATGCAAGTACATAAGAATCTGATTTATACTTCACATCAGAGAAAGAGATCAAGTATGAGGTGATTTCTTCATGCATTTAAGCTTCAAAGAGTTGTGGTGTGTGCACTGAAGTGAGGGGACAAAGGATCTCAGACAAAAGCCTTTCACACTTCTGTCACCCACCCTTCACCTGACCAGTCACTGTTGAAAGGGGAAGAAAGATGTTGGCGTCAGGTCCCCTGTAGGGTCCCAGAAACTGGCCCCATGCTAAGAACCACTCCGCTAAGGCTGCAGGAATAGGCTGAAGGCATTTTCTCTCTCCCTCCCATCCCCCATTGTAATCCCCTTTTGGCTCTTCTCGAGAAAAGGGAAATCTGATCGCTTTCCTACTCACAAATGAGATGAGTAATGTGGGGTCACTAGAGCTCTGGGCCTCGGGTGAACATTTCACCTCGATCAGGAATCCCTGGCCTCTGCAAAGGGCCAAGGCCTACAGGCAGCCACACCAAGGATGTGGCTTCCACACAGCTTTCGACCTTGTTCCTAATATATGAGAAATCACCTTATCAGCTGCTGCAGAGACCAAAGCAGATGCCCGGCTCTCCCTAACCTCCCCCGAAAAACCAAGAAAGAAAGGTCAACAGGAAAATGTTGTGCAGGAAAGTGGAGGCAACTTGTACACAGACACGTTTGAAAAAAATATAAAGGTGAAACCAAGAACAAAACAAAGGAAGCCAAACAGGGAAAGGCCAAACCCCGAGTTGAAAATCATTCAGGAAGCTGAAGAAGAAAGGACCAGAAACAGCTCCTTAAAAGGGACACCTCCTTGATACAATACACAGTGAGAAGGAAAGAAAGACTCACAGGTAGGAGGAAAATAAAAATGAAATAAATGGAAGGAAACAGCAATTGTGTGATCTAAGCCATGTTTAATTGGAGATAAGCCTCATATGCACAGTGCAACTTATTCCTAATACACAGGACCACATTCCTAGTTTTACAGGAAATAAAATAAAAAGTAAAATCCAACCATTCGCTAGACTTATGAGCAAAACTGAGCTCAGAATTTCTGTTGCTAAATGAGAAAGCTGTTAAGGGAATTTTGCCCCATTTGCCACAGTTATTAAATGAAACACTGCAGCCCTTAAGTTAGCAACACTGTTGTTAAGCGAATCTAGCTTCCCCATGGACTTTGGTTGTCAAAAGGTGGCAAAAGTTGACCATGTGACTCCTGGAAAGTGCAACTATCATCGACATGAACCAGTTGCCAAGCAAATTTTAATCATGGGGATGCTGAAACGGTCACAAGGTGAAAAACGGCCATAAGTCAGTACTTTTTTCAGTGCTGTTGTAACTTCAAATGGTCTCTAAATGAACTGTTGTAAGTTGAGCTAGAATTTGTAATTCTGTCATCCCCTTGTACACTTTATTGTCCCCTAATTTTTTTATTGATGTGCCATTAGGCTGTGTGCATAAAAGTTACTGATAATAGAATTATAAAATATTATGAAGCAGAAAAAAGGGTATAATGGCACCACTCTTGCTTATTTTTTTTAAAGTTCTACTAAAAATACTTCTTCTCTGAGACCTTCCTTATAATCCTGTCTCACTATACTCTCCTAGGATTTCACTCCTAGAATTAGCTACTTGCTAATGTAGTAAGCTGGATTGGAATTAAGTTTGGAAACTGTAGCCCCAGGGTATCAGATCATCCTTAAACCTAAGTATATTTAATTAAAAACAATATAAACATGATTTTGCCATTTCTTATCCAGCTACTTGACAATGCAAAGTCATGTTGTTATGCTCAGGTTGTAGAAGTTACATGAAGTGGAGCATTCCTAAGCCATTCTCCCACAAAAGTTGAGGGACATGATCATATCTCAGGAAAAGGAAGTGATAGAATTTCTACACTAGTGTATAACTAGTGTATAATATAAAATCAGATCTTTAGAAGCACAATGGCTAGGAGGCTGGGTTGGAAATTAGCAAGTCCATGTCCCTGAGTGCTGTCATGGGGCGGGATGTGCTGTCCTTTGCTCCAGCTCCAGTCATGGATGTGAAAGGAGCTCCAACTGGGCATCCCCTGGGTGATGTCACTGGCTAATCATTTCAATCTGGAAATGCTTCCGTGCTTCTGAAACAAGTGCAGCAGATCTTTAAGATTCCACAGAAACAAAGTCAATATTGATATGTGCCTTCTCTAATGACTGAGCCATATTATACTGCAAGCCACAACCAAACAAAGCATATGCTTTAACATACTTGAGCCTAGCCACCTGGACATCTAGAGCAGGGGTGTCAAACTCAATTTCATTGAGAGCCACATCAGGGTTGTGTTTGATCTCTCTGGGGACTGTGGTGGGAGTGGCCAGGGAGGCTGTGGCTCAATGTCACTTGTGTCTGCCAGTGTAAACGGGCTCCCGAGTTCCATTTCTGGCTGCGATGGCCTCCTGCAACCATCTACCAGTGAAAATGGAGCTCAGGAGGACTGCACGTGGCCCTCCTGAGCTCCCTTTTTGATGGCAGAAGCACGGCGGGTCAGTCCTTTGCTGTTTCCAGGATGGTCCCATGGGCCAGATCTAAGTACCCCATGGGCCAGATCCAGCCCCCAGGTGTTGAGTTTGACACCCCTGATGTAGACTTATGATTCCTAATCTTGATATCTTCAAGATGTGTGGATTCAATTCCCAGAATTCTCCAGCCAGCATTCCAATGATCTGATACATTTATATTCTACAAATATTGCCCAAACCATTCTCTGTACAACCACAGCACGCAGAAGCTAAGCCCCAAAACTGGTACAGCTAATCCTCAAAATACAATAGTAATGGAGTCTGCCTAGCACGGTTGTAAGATGTGATGGTCATAAACCTAACTCAGTAGTAACTCATTAGGATGAGTTACTATTCTGAGAAGCAATAAAATCATGATAACAGAATCCAGAAAGGCAGAGATATACTCTAACAGCCAATTTGATAGATTAAAAAAAATAAATCCCACTAGTACTAATTTTGCAAATACTGAAAAAGGTCCATGGAGAAATCAAATTTAGAGTAAAACCACAGAATTCAATGGAACCTGTTATCTATGATAACCTGACCCGTGAATTCAAAGAGCTTCCTTTAAGCGTGATTGATTGAAACCATTTTCTGGTATATCCTGTAGGAAAATATGTGAGAAACTATTAAACTATAAGAGGATATGAAATGAACATCCTGTGTTTCATAGTGCTATGATTTGATATCACTCTATCTCCAGCAATAAAACTTTAATTCTTGACCTTTTAACTAGTCTCCCTTTCTTTATCATTAAGCAATTCTTAATTCCTCCCTCAGTATCCTACCTCAACAACTCAGGAAAGACTCAGTTCCTAAAATCTGCTATGAGAAATTTCCTTTCTTTATTAAAGTTATTTTTAAGTTCCCCATCCCCTCCTTCTCCTGGTTGTCCCCTTCACTTCCCCTCCCTACAATAACTGGAAATGTTTAGATCAGTTATTTGAAGCTCAGATCTGAAAGACCACTCAACAGGGATGCTGGCATAAAGAATTACAATTGGCACCAATTTGAGCTTATGACTAGAAGGCTCCACTACATTCAGTTCTGTGCAGTTGCAACCAGATCTTAACACATCAGAACTACCAGCATACAATATTTATTGTTGACAAGCTCCAAGGCTGCAGGCAGGGTGAACTTAAAAAGAAGAGAAACATCAACTGCATCTTCTGTAGTTGGCAATTCAGATTGATCTATTACAGTCAAAACAAGATTTAAATTCAAGATCTACTATGTGCATACTAACAACAGTATGCACAAAACTATGTGCATACTAACAGCAGTCAATCACAAAAGCTATGTTTGGCAGCCAGAAGCACCTGCAGCCAATGCCCAATTCCTCCAGAGAGGGGTGGCAAAAGATACTGTCTGAACTTGGCTACCACCAGAGAACTATGTGGGATAATTAAGGCTAAAATTGACTGTCCTTTTAACTGAGAGAAAATTCCCCTGAACTTATGAATTTATTGCATTGTCTTGCATATACACTATTTAATCTCGTGGGCTAAAATCCTGTGATCAATGGAAAACTCTGTGACCACATGAAGATCTTACACCAGGCTAATTCTCTGAGGCTTAATTGAGACAATCACATCCCTTTGATTGATATGAACCTGAAGGCAAGAGATCACTCATATCCTGATGTGATAGAGGCAAGGTACGCCGTGTATTTCCCATATGTTCTCTCTATGTTCCTTTTACCCATTTTTTTTCCCGTCATTGCCGTGTGACACACCTAGACCCTCTAAGGACTTGACCTGGAAACAGGAAGTGTTCTATTAAGCCAAATGGGAGGCCAGAGGAAAGTGGGGAGGCAGGAAGGAAAGAGCCTCTGCTCTGATGGGGGGTGGAAATGTGACTTCGAAAAAGGGCCAAAAGTTATCTGTGAGTCATGGGAAATTCATCAGGTAAGATTTTCTTTCCCAGCTTAAAAGGAACGTGGATAGATACAAATTATGTTCCCTTCCATTTTAAAAGCTAGCATCTTTCAGTTTCCCCCCATACATGACCTGATTTTGGAATCTGCATACAGTACATGCATGATCTGTCTTGATCTTGGGTTTCCTCTTGGGTTAACCGATACAGGTAATCCCTGCCTTACAACAGTTCATTTAGTACCATTTGAAGTTTCCATGGCAGTGAAAAAAGAGACGTATGACCGTTTTTCACACTTACAACTGTCGTAGCATCCTCATGGTTGCGCGATCAAAATTCAGCCACTTCGTATTTATGGTTCGTATTTATGACTGTTGCGGTGTCCTGGGGTCATGCGATCACCTTTTGTGACCTTCTGGCAAGCAAAGTCAATGGGGAAGCCAGATTCACTTAATAACCATGATACTAATTTAACAGCTGCAGCAATTCACTTTAACCACTGTGGCAAAAAAAGGTTGTAATACAGGGCAAAACTCACTGAACAACTGTCTCGCTTAGCAACAGAAATTTTGGGCTCAATTGTGGTCTTAAGTTGAAGTCTACCCCTATTTATTCCAGTAAAGGAGTGAAGAATAGCAAATAAATTAAAGGCATGAGATAAGCAAAAGAAAAGGAACATAGCTAAAACACCATTGCTTATGCTTCTCCATACCTATCCTTACCATCTACCTGTGTATCACCACATCCATACACCTGTTCATTTTTCACCTTTAAATTTTTCACCTCCCTTTCTGAGGATCTCATAACCTCATCTCAGCTTTACCCTAACTTTCTCAGTCTGTCCCTTCCCTTCCACCCATTCACTGTTTCTTCGTCTTCTGGTCTACATTCACTCTGTTTGATCAAGCCACCACAATGTTCTTCATTCATGTTGGTTTATTTGTGTATTCAATCTACACTCATTCAGCATCCACTTATTGCGTCTCTTCCCAATTCTGACTGCATTCCAGCTTACTTTTATATTCTTCCTGGCATTCTCAACTATAACACCTAACACAGTGAGCCAAAGCATTTGTTATACTGTATGTAGCCATTCAGCTCCTTTTGAGAAACATTGCATGTTTCACAATAGACCACACCATATCCACTATCTTTCTACTAGCATAGGCGTGTCTTAAAATTTCTGTATTCCCACCCATAAATATTTTAAACAATTAACGGCATCCTTAGTGTTGAACCATTCGAGGTTCTGTTTATTCTTATGCTTGCTTTATGCCCATCTTACATTCAGCAAAGAACCATCAATTTCGTATTTGCAGGAAACATTCCATAATTTAAGGCTATACGCTTTATTATACACTGTCTTTAAAGCAACAAAATACAATATGCTTTGCCCATTAATTTTCAATGACCTGCCCAAGAACAAAAGTCTGGTCTGAACATTTCCTCCTATGCATAGAGCTGTGGTACATTTCTCATTGTCCCCTCTTCTACTATTTTAATCAGAATTAATTTAATTACATTGGAATTTAATCAGAATTAAGAGCCGTGGTGGCGCAGTGATTAGAATGCAGTATTGCAGGCTAACTCTGCCTACTGCCAAGAGTTTGATTGCGACTGGCTCAAAGTTGACTCAGCCTTCCAGCCTTCCGAGGCGGGTAAAACGAGGACCCAGATTATTGGGGGAAATTATGCTGATGCTTAGAGAGGGCTGTGAAGCACTAAATAAAATATTCCCTTCTCACCCTATGGGTATATGTGTGTCTGGGTCTTCCTCAATCTTGGATCTTCTACCAAAGGCCTGGGAGTTTGAGTCCCTCTGAGCAATATCTTCATTCTTCCCATCACTGAACTTTTCTGGACAAAGAGCTTGAAAGCTGTTCCTGAGAACTGTTTGAGCCACAGGATTCTCAGCCCATGAGTTCCTACCATCTCTGGAACCAATTTTACTTTATTTTCCACATCCCAATTCATCTTTGAGGCCCTGGTACTTCTCCAACTTCTCATATTCTTTCTGCCTGATGATCTGCATTATCTGCACTTTGGGTCCTGTCTACTCGCTAGATCCCTGCTACTATGGACTTGGTGCTTAGTGTCTGCTCTTGTGCATTATGAGCAGTGCCTTCGTGCTTTTAGTCCATTTATCCTCTGGAGATGAAGTAAGCCTCCACCCTTCTGATTTTCCAGAAAAGTATAAAGACCAGGCTCTACCAGTTAGCATGGATATCTAAGAATGCAATCTTGGGGATGGCTGGCAGCTTGAAGCTACTCCCACTGTTTTGTCAATTGTTAGCCTTTTTAATCTGTATTTTTATTAATGTGTTTATATTGTTTTATTATGTCATAGTAAACCACTTAGTCACTTAGGTGAGATGGGCAGTGTAGAAATTTAATAAAGAATTTTTAAAAAAATGTATATGTACAATATATGCATATGTGTAAGGGTACAATAAGTATACAGTAGATGTGCATGTACTGTACATGTAGATAGTCAATTTAGCACGTTTTGATATCCAATTTCTTCCTAGACTATTTTAGGTGTGGGCTGCATTTTCTCTACCAACTCTTACTCTGTCTGAGGAAAGAGGTTTTGCTTTAGTAATCCTTTGAATAGTGAAGAGGGTAGAGGGATCCTGGCGGGTGATGTGTGGTATTTTTGAACCTATTCAATTGCAACATGGACAAATAATATGAATGTCCTTCTTGGCACCATACGGTCAACTTTCCAATGGTCTGTAGTCTGCCAAGCTGCCCACATTTCAATTAAAGCTCAAGGAAAGACATAAGGTGGGAACTTCTCCAGTAATAGCGCAGTTCTGCCCTTGAGAAATTGTTGGATAGTTTCATATCTGCTGAAATAAGCATCTACTCAATTTTCCTGCTCTTAACTTTGATGGAGAATTTGTATCTAATTCTGGAATATATATTTTTTTCTCCTGTGAGACCAGATTTCCTATTAGCATTTTTTTATAACCTATTTTGAACTGTAAAGGATAAGAAAAAGAAAGAAAAATCATTTCAGAATACCATTTAGAAAAAGTCAGTATTTTTTGTCATCCCCAGAAAATAACGGATAAAGCAAGTACCTTCCAGAGAACTAATGTAACGTCTTCCTTTATAAGACCCCTAAGTAAAATATAAGGAAATGACCACATAAATTATTTTTACATTTAGGAAATATTTAAAAGCTAATAGTATCTGAGAAAACTTTTATTTTTTATGAAACTGTATTCAATTCTTGGCCAACAAGACTTTAGTTGAACAATAGTAATGAATGGGTCTTTAAAATATTTCTGCATTTGCAATGTTCTTCTTTAATTAGAAAAATAGAATAACAGAGTTGGAAGGGATCTTAGAGGTCTTCAAGTCCAACCCTCTACTTGGGCAGGAAACCGTATGCTATTTCAGACAAATGGTTGTCTAATCTCTTCTTTAAAACTTCCAGTGTTGGAGCATTCACAACTTCTGGAGGCAAGATGTTCCACTGGTTAATCGTTCTAACTGTCAGGAAATTTCTCCTTAGTTCTAGGTTGCTTCTCTCCTTGATTAGTTTCCATTAGTTAATCAACCTTTGCTGATAAGAAGCCATGTGCAAAACATAACTTGTTCAAGGGCTGCTGTAAACACAAAGTGTCTTCCTGGAAGCTTCAAAGTGACAATGAGATTATTTCTTTTGTCTCCGGTTGGCTGGCATCTGTGACTGATGAAGTCACCCTACACAAAAGGACATCAGCAAGCAAGTCACAGGGATGAAGCTGACAAAAGCCACTGCTCCTCCCCACTGCCCTGTGCTTTTGAAGCAAGCCACTCTCCAGCAGAAAAGTCAAAGAAGAGGATCTCATTGTCTGTATGGATTGTGCTTCCCAGATATCTTTAAGGCCAGCAGTTACCGGCACATCAGTCTCTGCTTGGAGGATGACTGAGACACTGAATAATGAAACCCAGTTCTTGAGAAGCAAACAACTTTTGATATTCTCCAAGTAAATATTCAACCCAGTAGAGGAAATCAAGCAATTCCATAAGAAAGAAAGAAAGAAAGAAA
>JAEANM010006373.1:0-18655 GCA_017656035.1 Myanophis thanlyinensis | reverse complement strand
GAAGGCCCGAACCCTCGGGGTGGTCAGGCGGCATCGTCCTGACGATGGAATCCCGAGGAGACCAACCCTGTGGGAACCAACCCTTTCTCCTCATTAGACTAGACATACTTATTTCCTTAAAGCAGCAACTTTTGAAATTAATATATTTTCCTTCCCCCCCATCCATAGAACATTGTACGTTATACCTTAGACTATAATTTTCTGTTCCAATGACTATTCCAATGAAATAAATCTGATCTGAGAAGTGCTTCTTTCTTTTCTTTTCTTTTCTTTTTATGTTAGGGATGAATAGCTGTTTACCCAGAAGTGATTTATCACAATAAATATAGGTTTAACAGCCTTGCAGGAGTTTAGCAAAGAATTCTGTGTTAGTATGGTACATCTGAACAAGCAGAATTAATTTAGTGAATAAAAAAACTGGCAAATTTAATTTGGCATATAAATAAAAGCATTTCAACAGAACAAAAATATATTTCTATAAGGAAGTTTCCAAAAGACCAAAACCCAATTCCCTGTGAGCTCTGAGTTTTATCAAGAAGGCTATTTGCACAGTAAAAGCAATTATGTGAAAAGTATTGCATTTCTGGGACTGTTGAAATGTTTGTATTATTGCTATAGTTCTAGTCACTGCATTAGCAAAATCGGATGTTAAAATACACTGTGTACTGTATGCTTTAAGTGTCAATCACAAAGCATATATTTCCCTTATTATATCTTGCTATCACATTGGCAATACAAGTATTATAAAGAGATAGACCCCCTATGTAAGTTATATAAGGTAGTCCTGGATTTATGACCAAAATTGGCACTGGAATTTCTGTTGTTAAGCAAATTAGTTGTTAAGTGAATCACATTAAATTTACAGCATGTTTTGCCATGGTTTTTATGTGAATCACTGCAGTTATTAAATGAATAAGATGCTCATTAAGTGAATATGTCCCAAAAGTGCTTTTTCAAGACGCAACTAGACTTTCAAGTCTAGTCACCTTTTGAAAAAGCACCTTTGCTTTTAAGTAATTTTAAGTGAGGCCAGCACGCTGCACATGTCCCATTGACAAGCACAGAGTTGTTTTGAGTCATGAGATTAAAGTCATTTTAATAATGTGCTCTTGTGGTTTCAGAACATGAATCCTGAATGGTACAGGTATCTTTAGGAATATCAAACAAAAATATGGAACTGGAGGTTTTCTGAAACTCATTTCCCAAGCAAGGATTGTACTTCAGTTTAGCAAGTGGGCAAGTCATGGCATGAATCCAGCAAAAACAGCTGCCTATTGAGCTCATTCACCAGTTTAGCTTGGAAAGAGGATTCAAAGTCAAGATAACTTATGGGGAGGTTTCCCCAAATCAATAGTCTTGAGATAACCTTCAGACGTGGGCTAAAGGTAACTGAAAATGATTAATAGCAATAGCATTTAGGCTTCATAGAGCTTTACAGTCCTCTCTAAACAGTTTATAGAGTCAGCATATTTCCTCCAACAATCTGGGTTCTCATTTTACCAATATCAGAAGGATGGAAGGATGAGTCAACCTTAAGCCCCATCAGGATCAAACCTGTGGGTAAAGTTTGCTTGCAATACTATATTCTAATTAATGCACCATCAGGGTTCCTTGAATATACATTCGGACAGTTTAATTTTAATTTCATTTTATACTTAACTCTGTTTAATTTAAACTCAAGATCATGTGGGCCTTTTGTGGAATATGCTGTCCATGCCTGCTCCAGAAAGACAAGTCTGTGTGAGACCAGCCTTGCTTCTCAAGGCCTCAACAAACATTGCTGAAGGTTTTTCAGGAATGCAATTGCATTAATGCACATGATCACAGATGCTCAGATACTCTTCCCTCCTATGCATGCTTTCCTGATATACAAACTCATTCATATCTCCCTCTGAAAATATATATATGCAATATATATATATATCCTTATTATAAATATATGCACAGTAGCACAGTAATTGCTATATTTTCCCTAGCACTGCACTAAAAATGCAGTCCTTTTTGACTATTAATAGCAGCAGTGGTATCAAAATGTAATGGTTGTGTCAAATTTTGACATAGGTGAAAATGGGCTGGATGCAGAGGTGAAATTCAGAAGGTTCTAGCAGGTTTGCTAGAACCTCTGGTAAATTTTCTAAGTAGTTTGGACAACTGGTTGTTAGAAGAACTCTCCTTTTGTTTTTTTCAACTTTACAGGGTTAATCCTGTAAGGAAGGCAGGAAAAAATATTCTGGTGTTATTTCTAGCCTAATCTTTATTGCCCTGCTTACAGAAACTGCCCACCCTGTCACATGACCCCTCCCCAGCCACGCCCACCAAACCACACCCACAGAACTGGAAGTAAAAAAACTGAATTCCACCACTGGCTGGATGAAACTATCAGTTTTCTTGGAATTGCATATATTAAAGAGGTTATGTGACAAGATCCCTTTGGTGAACCATTTTTCTACTTCTGTTTCTGGGTTTGTTTAACTTTTCCCTATGGACTCAGTCTTTAGAACTACTTAGAAAAAATATTTCTGTTCTATCTTGTCCTCTTACTGACAGAAAATGACCAAATAGGAAACAAAACAGTTGTGCTAAGAGATTCAACAGTTAGGAAGATTATTTTTCGATTGCTATGGATCTTGATAGGTGTCCAGTAATGTTAGTCACTGAATGAAAATCTTTACTCTTAATGTCAGCCTGTACATCTAAAATAAGTTCCAGATTACAAAGTAGATTCTGAACTTTTAAAAAGTTCGAATGCCAACTCAGTGCATTTTAGTCGATACTTAACAATCTTTAATCATTCTTCTGTTCAAAATAGTTCAGAAGTATATAATGCTTTCTGGGCCAAAAGCTATTCTTGTCCTTTGAGAGGAATGTTGGGTCCATGTTCAGGTGAAAATGGTGACTCTAGGATACTTAATGCTTGATCTCATTTATATATACAGTAACTTAAATATAGAAACTGTCCAATCATAGAGTTGGATAATTATGGTAAAAATTATAATTTGACGATCTAACTAGTTGGATTCTGAGAGCTGACCCAGGAGTTGAAAAGTCCAGATAGCATTCCTGATGCTTTAGTCTACACCTCTGGATTACTATTACACTTTAGTTCTTTAAATATGTATGAGTCAATCTACTGATAGATCTTTCAGGCTGATTTCCATTAAGTATAAATGTAACACTAGTCTGAGTTAATAACAAAGATATAAATTCTCAATACATTTCTTGGGTTCTCATGTAGAGATAAAAACATGTCTTTTAATATGCAAAAAAATAGTATTTCTGTATTGCAGTTCTCAGGTATGAGATCTATCTATCTGTCTGTCTGTCTGTCTGTCTATTGTACCCCATGACTATCATTAAATATTGTACCTTATGATTCTTGCCAAATGTACCTTTTCTTTTTATGTATACTGAGATCATGTGCACCAA
The DNA here is from genome assembly GCA_017656035.1 of Myanophis thanlyinensis. Taxonomy (NCBI): domain Eukaryota; kingdom Metazoa; phylum Chordata; class Lepidosauria; order Squamata; family Homalopsidae; genus Myanophis; species Myanophis thanlyinensis. The sequence continues at coordinate 15,229 of JAEANM010006373.1, read as the reverse complement.
AGACAAATTCCTTGTTTGTCCAATCACACTTGGCCAATAAAGAATTCTAGTCTAGTCTATTCTATCATTTGATTGGGAGACATGATTGAAATAGTACTTGCATAATAGCAGTCAGTAATTTGTCTACTGTTTATAATACTCATCCATACCTTACATAATTAAGCATGCACTGTGTATAATTGGGATAATTTATGTTTCTAATGTACAAGAGTTTATTTCTGGAATTACTTTTTGAATTACTATTTACAGATTAAATATATTTAAATATTTTATGATCTTAAATACATATGGAAAACATATATTTTGCATACTAAACAGCCCAAATTCAGCTTTCAATACTGTTTTTCCCGACTGTCTTCCAAACAGCCTGGCAATCTGGACTAGAAAATATTGAGTTAGACAGAGCAGTAGTCTAATGTGGAAAAGTATTCTATATTAATTGGTACATAGGAACTGTTGGAATAGTTTTCAGTTTTCAGATTAAGAAACTGTTACACCAGGGTACTCAAATGGACCACAAAGACAGCTGGGATCCTTCATCTGACTTTACACTACCTCACAAGTTTTTCAAGTTTAAAAGACCATATGGCAGTAATATTCCTGATGGTCCTGATATCTCAAGAGATGGTTGCACATAGAGGTCAGCATGTCAATGAATCAGTTCCCAGACTCACTGTCTCCAAGCTGGCTTGAAATACATATAAATTGGGTAGAAAAATCATTGACACTTCAAGTAACTTCCTTCCTGTGACCTTCTGCTAAGTTGATCTTGTCCTAGCCTGTTCTAAAACTGTGATTCCTGACAGAGATGTAGGGACAAGAATCAAGCTACCCCAGATTTCATTCTGTAATATGCATTGCCTATAAGCCATATAAATTTAATTAATCTGTTCTATACTGTAATTCTTTTCTTCATCATGATACCAAAATATCCTAGGCTGCTGCGCTTTTGTAGATTTCCTTGCAATTTGGCTTGGAAACTTTAGAGCAGAGATAATACATTTTGCAAAAGCAATAACTGCATAATTATTAAATTTCTCTGATACATATTTATGTATTAAAATTTAAATTTAACAGTTATTGAAAATTACAATTAGATGCAGCCGTAACTATATCAGTTGGTTTTACAGTGCAGGATTTTTTTTTATCCATTAAACATATGCTGCTTTATTAATTGAAATTCTGTTTGTTATGACAAGAAACAAATCTGTGTATAGCTTTGTTCAAATATGAAACAATGTCACCTTTTTTTCCATACCAACCATTGGGCGTGCAGTTCTTCAGAGTCAGAAAACTCTATTTCAATTGAGGATCTCTTCAATCCTAGATTATCAGTATTTCTTTGAAATATTCTCACTCTGAAGAACTGCATGACCAATGGTAGGTATGGAAAAATCAGTATTTCTTTAAGGCTGTTTTTTTTATAAAGGGCGGTATAATATTGTTCATTTGTCATTTAAAACAACATATAGAAAACAGATTTTTTTCTTATAAAATAATATTTTTGGGATCGTCAAGTGTTTGCTGTTTTCAGCTTACAGGTTTTACCTCCTGACTAGGTATCTAGCAGAAAAGGTGAAAGTGGAAAGAAGCAATGCCAAATTACCAGGGAGATAACCCTAGCTTTCTCTTTGCTTTTGTTCTTGAGGAAGCCCACACAACTGGCTTAGATTTATTTCAGCTAGGAAAGTTGAAGAAATTTTCTTCCTATCCACTTGCTCTGACTTATATTGCTTATTGAGAGCTGGCAAAGTAAGTTTTTTTTAAAAAAAAAGAAGTTGGAAAATAGTGGGTTTAATATAGAATCATGAAATGATGCCTTTGCTGCTTTGAACCCAGAGAGATCTGGAAATTATATAAGATGTAGTTACCACCTATTGTTTATTATTTTGAGTAATCTCTAAGTAAAATTCTTGATGATAGATGGTTTTGTAATTCTTTTCTTCTTCTGGAAGTCATAGTACCCCCCCAAATCTCTGAACCTCTATAAAGGTGTCAGAAGAAGTATGGGTAGAGGACTTCTCAGTGGGATAAAAGTTCCTCCTATCCTGTCCAGACCAGGATACAAAATAAATTGTCTTTTTCTGCTTTTGCCTTGATCCCACCCACATGTCCAAAGATTTTCAATATTTTTGGAGCGATGGAATCTATTTAAGGAACTCCCACCAAATCTCCAAACCTTCAAACCAACATATTTTTTTCTGAGCAGAACAGAATGGGTAATTCATCTCAGTATGTTCTTGTTTCTGCACATCTCAGAATTCAAGTCTTGATTTCATTTCTGATCTTTGAATCCATGTTTTCATTTAGATTTCCTAAGTTCTGTGCATCCTATTTTATTCTATGTTGTTCACTCGTCAGAGCAGGGTCATGCATGTCCTACATAAATGAAGGATTCTTAGGGATTATTAATGAAACCTACCTGTAGCAATTCAGTCTTCTTCTTCTTTCAGCTGTTCCTGTTAGAGCTCGCCACAGTGAATCATCTGTTTCCACCTAACTCTATCCTCAGCATCCTCTATTCTTGCCCCAACTAACTTCATGTCCTCTTAGAACATCCATATATCTCCCCTTGACCTCTTGCCTGGCAGCTCCATCTCCAACATCCTTCTACCAATATAACTACTCTCCTTCCTCTGCCCATGTCCAAGCCATCTCAATCTGGCATCTCTGACCTTGTCCCCAAAACAGCCGACCTGAGCTGTCCCTCTGATGTGCTCATTCCTAATCCTGTCCACCCTGGTCCCTCTTAAAGAGAACCTCAACATCCTCATCTCTGCTACCTTATTCTCTGCCTCTTATTTTATCCACTGCTACAGTCGCTAACCCATATATCATAGCTGGTCTCATTACTGTCTTGTACACCTTTCCTTTGATTCTTGCTGACACTCTTCTATCACACAATACTCCTGACACCTTTCTCCACCCATTCCAACTGGCCTTCACTTGCCTCTTCATCTCTTTTCCACACACCCATCTCACTGGACTGTTGACCCCAATTACATAAACTACTACACTATCTTGACCTCAGCCCCTTCTAACCTCACTGTTCCACTTCTCTCCCTCTTGTTCACGCACAAGTATTCTGTCTTACTACAACTGACTTTCAATCTTCTTCTTTCCAGAGGAAGACAGACCTCCACCTTCAAAATATACCATGCAATTATATCTATGGACACACTTTGTGTGCCTAGGATGATTAAAAATTTAATGTAATATAGCACACCTTGTTTTTTAAAAGAACCAAGCTTTTGTATCATTCATAATATATGATGAAAGAAGGCTGGAATAAAGCTAAAAATAGAATTCATCCACCTGGAAAGAAGGAAAGCCATGCCATATCAGTTGTCTAAGCTGTAATCCTATTTCGAATACTTTCTTCTCAACCATTCAATCATGTGTTAGATACACATGAACTTTTTGCCACTAATTTGTGTGCCAATCTATCAGTGTGCTAGTTAATGCATGATTTAAATCAGCTTCATCCAGCACTATCTCTTTCCCCTTGCAGTGTCAAGCAAACCACATACATCAGCAAATATTCTGACACCTGGTCAATGCTATGAACATAATAAGCTACAGTGGAAATCATTTACTTTATATTTCTTACTCCTGTTTTATATTCTGGCTTCTTTATTCCTCAGGGCAGGCTGGGGAGAAAACATGTTAAATCATTGGTCATATAGATACAAAATGGGGACTTTTTCATACTCATTTTAATACAAGACTGTATCATTCCTCAGAAGAAAATTCCCCCAAAATATAGGATGTGTCCTTTGTCAGTTTTATTCTTCTTAATATTCTTTGATGACACTAGTAAACTATTATTTTTAATTAACTGTATTAGTTCTGAATAATGTATAAAGCTATTTGAATTCGTAAAGCTATACTCTAATTGTCCAACCAATTGCCAACCAAAGCCAGCCCAGGCATCTCCTGGGGTTAGGGATTTGTTTATAAGTCTGAAGATGTATTCTGTATCTGAATGTATTCTGTGTTTCTGTGCTTTGTGTGATTGTACCAATGGAGGCTCACTCAATTTCACTGCACACATGTTGTGTATTGACAATAAAGGATTGAACTGAATTGAATTTCATTCTAAGATAATTTCAATAATTGGATGTGCAACCATGAGGTTAGGAAATTAATAGCATTAATGAAGTCTGTGAGGATTAGCATTTGCTTGGTGCGTATCAACCAATATGGCTCCCTCCAATACAGGCAAGCTTTCTCCTTCCTGGTTTCTTCAAAAACTACCAGATTTCACTTTCCAGAATTATGATTTAGTAAAAGTTGAAAGACCCAATCATGGTAGACTAATATGGCTGATGGGTGGCAGTTTGATTTTTAATTATTGCATTACAAGTACCATTGTAAGTAAAGCAGATTATTTGATCTCATTGTTTAGAGAATTTATGAGAGTTCATGTTTTTAGTACAGCCCATGGAACAGATAACCAGACAAAATTAATGAGCATTAGTGATTAACAAGATCTGATATAAATATCCTAGCAGGAATCTACCATTCATTGAAATCTGCCAAAATGAGCAGATTTAGCAACAGGAGTCACTGTGTCTCTTTTTACATCATCACTTATTTACTTATTGGGCAAGAACTTTCATCTGCAATGGACTGAAAGTTGGAAAAGGTATCTGATGAGAGAAGCAACTCAACCAACATTGTTTTCTGAGTGGAAAAGGAAGGGCTAAAGCTGCTGCACAGCAAAGGAAATAAAATTATAAATAAATTAATTTTCAACCATGTAACTAGTTTAGACAACTTTGTGGTAGTGAAGCATTGATCATCCAGAACTATAATTCTCAGCAATCTTTGGCAGCCTGGATAGTAATGAAGGATGCTGGGGTATATGGTTCAGCAATATTTAATGATTACAGGTTTTCCTCATTAACCCCACAGGCAATTTTGCATAGCCCTTTAAATTGCCAAAAATAGAAGTTTGGTATTCGCCAAAGCCTCTCACCCACTCATTCTCAGGTTGGAAAAATATACTGATTCAGAAAGATTTTTTTCTCGTAATAATTGGAAATAATATATCGCAAAGTTCTCGGACCTTCTAAATCAGTGTTTCTCAACCTTAGCGACTTTAAGATGTTTGGACTTCAACTCCCAGAATTCCCCAGCCAGCTTTGCATCTTTGATTAATAGCTTCCCATATTTGTTTGTTTTTGACTATTCATTTAACAGCATTTTCTGTTTCCTATTTGAAACAAATAAACTTATTTCTGTACCAATGACATCCGTAATGGATTCTTGTACATTTTTTTTATCCTCAGTGACCCAGAGGTCTTATATCTCTAAGTTATACTTCATCTTTATTCCCTAATGGTTGCAATATTCAACTTTCCTCCTGTGTTCGTTCTGGTATATATATATAAAAAAATCAATCTAACCTTCTTTAAATCAAACTGAACAAGTTGTAAACAATGATAGGCCTTTTTTTAAACAAAATGCAATGTCTGTTAGAGTGGAAAGAGGTGTTCATGATCTAAGCAAGCCAAGCATACAAAGAGGTTAGAGGCTGCTTACCATGTGTATACTAAGATATGGTGGAGGTGGAGAGGTTACTACTGGACCCCAGCAGTGATTAGACAATTCCTTTCATCTTTTACAATCACCTGCCACATAACATCTCACATTGACAACTATCAAAATGCAAGACAAAAAAAATCTGGAATAGTGCACATGGCAGTTTCAAAATAGAAAGGAAAACACTGGGGAGGATAGGGCATATCAAAATACAAAGATCTGCAAATAGAAGTAGAACAACTATGGATAAAAATAAAAGCTGGCAATGACTTATAAGTAGTACATTAAAAAAAGAAACTGAAGGCTTGATTTTGATTGCCTAAGAGCAAACTATTTGAACTAACACAATTAAGCCCAGAAGGGAAAAAGCATCAAATGATTCAAAGTGCAGATTAGAATAGAATAGAATTTTTTATTGGCCAAGTATGATTGGACACACAAGGAATTTGTTTTTGGTGCATATGCTCTCAGTGTGCAACAACGGAAACTGTATATTCATCAGGAATCACAATATACAACACTTAATGATAGCCATGGGGTACAAATAAGCAGTCAAATCATACTAGGAAACAATACTCAATATAAATCATAAGGATACAAACAACAAGTTATAGTCATAGTGGGGTGCGTGGGTGATGGAACAATGAGAATAACAGTAATGCAGACTTAATGGTGTTCAGGAAAAAGCTGTTCTTGTGTGCAGTGCCCTATAGCATCCTTATGAGGGTAGGAGTTGAAACAATTTATGTCCAGGATGTGAGTGGTCCTTAAATATTTTCCAAGATTATGGAAAGAAGCAGAAGAAATAGTAACTCATATACTCAGCTCATGGAAGAAGATTCACAAACTGATTATAAACAATGGCAAAACTGTCACCAAAATAATTCATCAGAACATCTGTAAAAATTATCATGTGCCAGTAATAAAAATTGATGGGAGCATAGAGTTGAAAAGGTAGTTTAAGATGAGCAGGTTAAAATATTGTGGCATTGCTGAATGCAAACTGATAAAGTCTTGGAACACAATAACACCAGACTTAACTGTAGCTGAAAAGAAGAAACTATGGATACTTGATGTGGCAATACCAGGCAATAGTAAAAAGAAAACCATAAGCATCAAGATCTGAAAATCAAAACTGAAAGTTTATGTCATAAACTATCCACCATAGTCCCAGTAGTGATTGGTGCCTGGGGGCCATATCCATCAATTTTTGGATAGCATTCAGAAAATCTGTGTCTTGACAAAAATTTTGTGTCACCCCTACTATTTATCCATCAGATCCACATATGCAGTTGTTAACTGGGTGTTAACAACAGGACTGTTATTTTAATTGCACATGAAATATACAAGAATCCCAATAGGCCATTTGTACAATGTATAGTCTAAGACAGGGGTGGGGAACCTTGGCTCTTTCATGACTCGTGGATGTCAACTCCCAGAATTCCTGATCCAGCATTGGTGGCTCAGGAATTCTGGGAGTTGAAGTCCATGAGTCACGAAGGAGCCAAGGTTCCCCACCCCTGGTCTAAGATATCAAGCTCTTTCTTTTTCATACAATTAACATTCAAATAACATATGCACTACCTCTTTCTCTGGAGCTCCACAAGTATAAATATATTCATCATAAGGAAGTTGGGCAAATTTTCCATATTTAATTATTATGTCCAACTGCTCAAATCTTGTTTGATTAAATACCCAACTCAGATATTTAGAGCATTTCTGTATGTAAATATTTGCAATATGGAAGGTGTGATTCTCTTTTTTTTCTTTTCTTTTTTTTAGGAGCAATGTTTGTTTATTATCTTAACAGCAAAATGAAATTTATGAACTGGACTGGGTCTTTCCTTTTTGCCTTTGTACAAGGCTAACAAGGAATTGTTTGCCTCTTTGACAACCTTGAAACGAACTCCAGGAATGTCACCAACAGCATGTCCTTTTCGACCAAAACCAGCAACTTCTCCTCAATGAAGTTCAAACAACCATCATTGGAAACAAAAGCTGTTATTTTCTTCCCATTTTTGATGAGCTGGAGTCGGACACACTTTCTAATAGCAGAATTTGGCTGCTTAGCCTCTACACCAACTTACTCCAGAACAATTCCCTTGGCATGAGAAGCTCCTCCAAAAGGATTGGCTTTCAAAACAGTACTCAAATGGGCCTTCTTATATTGTTTGTCATGCCAATTCTGTACACGACGGTGACTGCGCAGCTTCCTGGCTGTACGAAATCCACAACATTTGCCCAACATGTCGCCTGCGAAAGCCAAAGTGGAAAAAAGAAGATGTGATTCTCATCCATCCACTCATTTACCCGCACATCTTGTATGAGTCTATCCAAAATTCCTTGATTGAAATTTATATTTCAGAAAATGTAATATAGAAAAACAAACTGAGTTGTTCCTGCATGTAATGAAGTTCAGTTATGGAGTTATCTTTCTTTCGCCTTCTGTCCCATCCTTCAGTGGTCAATTTCTTTCTTTCTTTTAGGGCTTTGAATAGGAGTTCTCATTCTGCCAATCTTTTGGCAGGCAGAATTAGCGTGAAATCTATCTGTCATTCAGGCAACGACAACCAGGAAAAGTAGTCATTCTGTCCTTGATGGAGCTATAGCATAGGACAATCCCTCCCTCCCTTCTTTGCATGCAGAGAGGTAATCTAAAGCAGAAAAGTGGGGATGCATTTTCATTCTCGTTGAAACTAGGCAGTCCTGCCTAGCTTGCCTGCTTTAAAAGTTCATACTTGAGCATTTATAGGGAAAGATAGGTGGAAAGCTTGGGAAATGCCAAAATATAGGCTTATTTATCTTCACTGTGTAGCATATCATTTACTTTATAGCTACTATATATGGGAACCATTATTGCAACATTATCATCCCAATTTCCTTTCTTCTACTTTCATTCCACTGCTGTACTTTCAGTAAAAATGCCAAGGTGCTTCATGATAAAGGATGTCTTTTATTATATAGCTTTATGGGGTGTAATTAGTGATAACAATGAAATCTATAATTACCTCATTTAGTAAGTGAGGTTTTCCAACTCATAATGCTTGGTTGTATTATCTATCAAACACTATTTTCTCCACAATTTCATTTCCAGCTTTGGAAGTTAAATGAATTCTGTGAATTATATACTGATAAAACCATTAATACCTCTGACCATCAGCCTTTTCCTTTAGTGGGGCTCTGAGAAGGAAACCTTTCCAATAGGTAAACTAAGGCCAAGATCTACCTCTTCCTAATGTATGGCTGAATCCTTCAGCAGTTTTTATACATGGCAGTACAATTTATTTCCTAGGAATGCTATCTTCTAATGCGAAACTCACATTAAGATTCATGCAATAGTTCATTTTATTAATTTTCAATATCTCCTGTTTGATGTTACAGGTCATGGTACTTAGTCTATTTTCTGACATACACATCCCCCAAAATATCTCTTCTTTATGAACTTTAAAATTACCCTCTTCATAAAGGTAGGGGCTTACAAAAATTGAGAGTAACAGCTTGTGTTCCAAACTACTTTCTGTCTTTAAAGCTTTGATACAATGCTCAGAATGGCAAAGGAATTGAAATAATGTTTAATCTTCTACTTACCACACAAAAACAAAGTCTTTAGATTTACCCAGAAGCCCACACCCTGTTGTTTGCTGTTCTGTGTACAGACTCGGAGATATGTTTCTGATGGATGAAAAGACAAAAAGCAGTGCTGGATCTTACTAGCCTCAGGTAAGATTAACTGGATCAACATCTCCCTACTTTCCAAATCCTAGATGAACACTGCTATCCATAATTCCATTTGCTGGCATTAAAACGTCAATTCCTCATGGAGTGTTCTCAGGACAACACATGTCAATTCTTTCTTATAAATATAAGTTCTATGTCAATCATTAGAGAATTCAAGAGTAACTTGGAGGGGAGAAAATATCACAGCCGGCTCCTTTGATTCTGCAGTGAAATAATCTTGTGGGTGGGGGGAAGGAATGAAAAAAGAAAATCTCAAACCTCTAGCATTGTCACCTGCTACAGTTGTGCTAATGCAAAAAGAAAGAATATCATCAATATCACAATAACTTCACTTATTACAACTAATGCATACAAAGATATAAGCAGCTTATCTGCAAGATCAACAGCAAAGTCTAAACAGATGGCAAAAAAGATAAAATCAATAGGCCCTGTCCAAATCAGCTTGCTGTCCAAAAACAAGTAAAGCTGGCTCGAGGTGGGGGGCAGGGGGCAGGTAAATAAATGAATAAATAAAGAGGAGATTAGTGTAATTAAAAACACTTTCAAATTCCCCACAAAGCAGTCTGAAGTCTATCCATAGGCTTTCTTTTTTTTGTTCTCTAAACTTTAAAAATAAGGAGCAAATATGTCATTTATTCATTGTTCTACCTTGATGTGGCAGACGTTCTGGAGGAATATAAATCCTGTCATCTCTACTCGGCACAAAATTGCTGAATGTAAAATAGATAAAGAACAATCTGTGTAAATTCAAGAGAGAAAAGTCATAACTCTTCCCCCCTGCTTTTCAGTTTGAAAGACTTGCAAGGAAGCTGAAGATCATAAACCAGAAGGCAAAGTGAAAAAGAACTTCTTCATATGATTTGTTCATTAGTTCTATTAAAATATTACATATTTTAAAAAAAAAAAAACCAAACCAAACCAAGCTTTATTATGAATGATGAATGTATTTTTATGATGACTATGATCCTGATTTATCATATATAGCTTTTATGTACAATGAAAGCTTATGCACCAAAGACAAATTACTTGTGTGTCCAATCACATTTGATCAATAAAGTGTTCTGTTCTGTTCTGTTCTGTTCTGTTCTAGATACTGGAACCAAAGATAAATTGGCTTTAAAGCTAATTCTAAAATAGTACAAAGATTCCATATGGGACTATCATAGATGACATCTTAACTCATGTAGTTGTTGCTGTTATCTTAACTTTTGTGCTTTTTACTGAAGACCCCTCAGATCAAAATAATGCTTCACTAGTTTTGAAAATAATTTTTATAGACATAATATGTCTTAGCTATTTTCAGAATGGCATGTGAAAAATCATACTGCTTGCCAGGCAATTTAAAGACATTGACCAAGTTAACCAGAATGGGTACTTTATACTTTGCTTCGTTTAAATAAAGTAATGATAATCTAAGTAATTTTATTTTTTAAAAAATAAATGCATAATTCATTCTATCAAAGTTACATTTATTAATTATTTAATTTTATTTAAATTATTACTTGCAAAATATTTTTTTTTTGTTTAAGCCGTTTCAACTCCTGCCCTTGGGATAGCACTATATGCCATCGCCTGCCCAAACTATTAGACATAGGGATAGTTTTTCCCTTGTGCTATCATTCTGCTGAACAACTAATTCTCACAACTGCTGTCTAACATCTATCTATATCTACTCTTGCTGTGTGGCTGTAGCATCATTTATCCTTATTATCTTCCTTACCCTCCTTTTTTATTGGTGTTTTCGTTATTATGAAGATTATTATTAGTCTGTTGCTTTGCATGTACACTACTCTCACTTGGCCAAACAAATTTCAATTCAGTTCAATTTGTGCACAATAAACACAGTAGCATGTATTCCGCTGTGCAAGATGTCACACTACAGGAGAAGAGGGACTTTGCAATGAAAAGTTATCTTTGATTCTCTTTAGACTACCATCGACTCTATCCATCCATTCTATTCAGCCTCTTCCAATAGTTATTCAGGTTTCAGTGCCCACCAAGCATGATCATTCAGCATTAGCTGGTTTGGAGCTGATTGCAGAGAGAGGAATTAAATGGGGATCATATTTCCAATGCAGCCCAGCATTGGATTTCTCTCCTTGTATGTACTTGCAGCTTGTTTTGCCTGAGGAATTTTTCAATAGCATCTTAATACGAGGTAGCAGATGACTTCTTGTAAAGTGGATAATTTTTATTTGTCTCATTTTTTGTCCTTTCTTTCAGACATTTCCTTCTGTTCCTCTGATGCCATCTCAATGTTTCAGTGTTGACTTATTACACAAAGTCTGTTTAGAAGTCTCATTTTAGAGAGTATTATTTTCTCATTTATTGAAGCAGCGGTATGTGGGTTTACACGCTTGCATATATAAATATACATAGGTGCATAAAAACTTAGGCACAACTCACTTCATGATTTAAGTATGCCAACACTTTGTGTGATGTCTTGCTGTCATTTAGATACATTATGGTTGGCATTCTTGTCTGAAATTAGGAATTAGAAGGTAAGGATAGAGCAGATGACATTATAAGGCTCTGATGACTGAAAATATTATATTTTCTTCCCCTCCACATGAAACTTCTATTCCAAGGCTGTCACTTGTGGCCCACTATCCAGATGTGTCATGTGCTGGCCATGCCCATGCCCAGTTTAGTGAAGGGGAAAATAGTTGAAATACATCATGTGACACCACCATAATAATGCAAATTTAACACCTTTGTTCTACTCTGAAGCTTACCAGTTTAGGGAAGAATGGAGCACATACATTTCCAACAGCATCAGGAATATATCAGCAAAGGGAAATGGTAAGCTTGATGAACTGGGAAATCAAGCTCCTATTCTGCCATCTACTTGGCCCTGTGATTATTACTAAATCAAGCTTTCTTCTTTGGATATTATGAGAATTAGAGCGCAAAAAAGCAGTATTCACTATGTTGAGCCCCTTGGAAAGACAAATATGTCTGTAATAGATGAAGTTATTGCAAGTTATTAATTATGTTTAAATTAATTTTATACAAGTAATGATATCCATGTAGTCCTCATTTGGCAATCACAATTGACACCTGCAACCTGGTTTTTAAGTGAAGTGGTTGCTAAATGAAACTGCCATGCTAATGACCTTACTTCAGCTTTCCTTTGCTTTACAGATTTGCAAAGGCTATAAATGTGAGGACTGATTGAAAAGTTACTTTTTTATCACTGTTTGTAACTGCAAATGGTCACTAAATAAAACTTCATAACAATATATAACATTCCTTTTTAGAAAAGTGTATACTGTTGATAATAAAGGATAAAAATTAAAAATAAAGGTGTGGTCAAACTAAATAGAAGTAGAACCAGGGGAATAAACCTTTTTGAGTAAATACCCAATGTATTTTCTGTCCTTTTCTATAACATTTATGAAGCTTAGTCCCTGATATCACATTAAGTTCAGTGCCATAGTCCAAAGCTGTTGGGAATTAGTTCCTTGCATTTGAAATATTTTCCATTATATTCTACTTCTTTTTTCAGAAAATAAGATCGTTGACACTCTTCCAAATTTTTTGCAGCAGTAGAATTCTGATAGTTTGTTCTATTGTTACAGCAATATAGTCTGGCAGCTAAGATATTTTCTTTCCATTTTGTTCCCACCTGTGGGGAATATAAGTGTTCACAAGGCTGACAAGTATTCTACAACTGAGATGGCCCAACTGTCTTCTTTATTTTATTCTCCTTGCTCCTTCCTCATTCAATCCTAGCCTGTGGAAAAAGTGCTAGAAAGCCAGCAGACTTTAGTGAACAGTGTTAAATCAAGGACTGTCAAGAGCATCATGATAGACAGATGAGCTGTCACTTGCTTTGGGAGTTCAAGTCAGAGCAAAAGATATCAGTACTTGGCCCTGACAGAGCCTTGACATACTCCTTGGAACTTTATATTAAGTTCTTCCTTCAAATTCATTATTTTCATATGTAATATTTAATCTCCAGAGAACTTTTTAGAACACACAATTTTTCAAGTTTAGCTTCATTGTCTCAGTAAGCTCCTGCCTAGGAGGCACTTTGCCTTTAAACCATGACAGTTTCGATATGTGTGCCTACAAGGGCTGAGTACATTTAAAAATGGAGAACTTTAAAACTCTTACAAGCAAAGTGTTTCTCTGTTTTTAAAGCTTTGGAACTTGTGTGACAGTGCTGCTGTAAAGAGTCAAGTCATAGAACTGTTAAAGCAGCAACTTCTTTCTGTCTTTCCAGGTTCATGAAAATTGAAGATAGGCTGTTTTAATGAATAACAGACAACTGCTGTGCTGGCATGAGTTCTGAGGCACCTTTTCATAATCCTTTTTATGGATGCTACCTACAAGAATTTTACTTATGAAATGAGTAAGTAACTTAAGTAACTTGAAGCTTTCAGTTAATTTGGGCCATGAAAAGGCAGTGGATGATATAAATTTAAAATCAAAAACATTGTATGCTTAAAATATAAAGTAAGGGACAATTTTTTTTAGAATTAAAACAAAACCAACACACTTGGCTAAGGTATACTGGATTTGTGATTTTGGAAAAGGCTCAAAGCAGTGTAATTTTTTTCTGAGTCTTATAAATGTATGTAAGATGTGGAATCCATTATCTTTTATTTTAGCATTTATGCTTTTGTGCATAAATGCTGTCTGTGGATATTAGTATTCTGTATTAGGATTGGCAAATTAGCATCTTACAATTATGTATTATTACAAATTCATCAGAGCTAGAAGCTAGCTCTGACATGTATATGTTATCTTGTTATGTATAACTCAATACAAATTGAAAAGACACACCAGACAAAACAAAATACAAACAATGCCATCTCCGAAAGAGTCATCCAGGTCATCTGAGTTCCAGGAAGCCAGAGCCTGCAGAAAGCCCCTTGTCTCCATTGACAGCTCAATGGTGCAAGCAGAGCGCCATTATAACAAACAACGTAAGCAAGCATTTTATTGTCTTGGTTAATATATTCCAGTGATGCAGTCACTTGGGAAGTTACAGTTGTTCAAGTTTGACTCCTAACTCTTGTTGGTCTGTTGTCTGTCTACCATTTCTGTTTGGTATGGGATATCATTGGGAGAAAGCCAAAGTTGTCTTATAGCCTCAAGAGAAAATGAAACTAGTTTTCCATTGAGACTCATTCAGTCCCAGCTCACCAATTTCCAAGTTGACTGTTTTCTCCAAACACATTTATTCCCCTGGCTATTGTGTAGCCTTTCTTTTGTTGCTGTTCTTTCCTTTGCTGCCCTTGAGTTGTGGAAATATATGGAGCCAAAATTTTCTATCAGTTGCTACAATAAAGTTTCTCCACTGCCTTGTGGCCATTTTGTCCATCCACTTTCTTAAGTCTGACAATTATTTTGGGAGATCTCAAGTACATACCTTATTATCCCACTTGGTCAGAAACTCATAGCTTTGATTAAATTTACAATCTTTCCAGTTTGGGTGGTTCCCATTCAGTGAGTGAATCGTTTCCTAGTACTCATTACTGTAAAGGAAAAGATTGTATGAATCTGTGCATGCCAGCAGGAGAATGCCTTTTATGCCGTGGATTATATTTGGGCCAGACTGGGATTTCAACAAGCAAACCACCAATTGCAGTCCTTAGAATGCTGTGTATCAAAGCTGTCTGGATAGCAGTGGAACGACCCCTTTCATATATGCAATAATGATTTGCTATTGGAGGGAATTAAGGTTTGAGGTAATATGATTTCCTTTCAGTTCCTGGATGGAAGGAGAGCATACCTAAGCAGCTGTGTACAGTGGTGGAGCTAGATTTTTAAACTGGGGGTGGCCAGAGAGTGGCAAGGATTTATTGAGGGATTTATTGATTAATAACAGTTATGTTATTAATAATCTTTCTTCTTAAGCACAAAGTGGCTTACAGATTCTCAAAATAAAAATGTTTCCCTGTTGCTGTCTTTAGAGGGGTGGCAACAGGGGTGG
>JAEANM010006372.1:0-18656 GCA_017656035.1 Myanophis thanlyinensis | reverse complement strand
GGCAAACACAGAAAGAATGAGGAAAAGCTTCTTTCCACAGGCAATACGGACACTTAACCAGGAACTACAAGCACACTCAGAACAAGAGCCATGTCTGCATCTAACTCCCACCTTCCCAACTACCCTTAACTATTTTTCTAACCCCCATCCTCCCTTTCTACCTTAATTTACCCACGGTTGCGTAAGCATTTCACTGCAATCGTACCATGTATGACTGTGTATGTGACCAATAAATTTGAAATTGAAATTGAATTACAGATATGCTGTAAACATTTCATAATTATAGTACAGGAACTAGGAAAGAAACACCATGGACTTAATCCTATTGATTTACATGACTCGTGACATCATTTCTGTAATTTTGAAAGACTATTATTTTAATCCAATCAAATTCCAAATCAAACCAGGTTGGATTCAGACGAGGAAACAGGAATCAGACTGAATCATAACCTTCCTTAAACCACATTAGGAATGTAGAATTCAAAAAATCTTTAGGTTATATTTTATAAAAATGTATACATTTCTTTCTAATCTTCTTTATAAGGACAAGTAGGGAAGGGAAAATAGAAATGATGTAATTATATGCTCAATTCAATCCAACAATATCCTATTACATTTTTTTTGGTTATTTTGTTATGTCTCTAGCTCAGAATTACTTCTGAAATTTTACAGGTTTCTTACAAAGGAAAATTACAGTGCAACGTATCATTTTCATATAAATAATTCACACCAAAAAATCTGCTTTGTTCTTAAATTTTCCAAACTGGAAAAGCTGGTTTTGCCCAAGATCTCATGAAGGTATGAAACTGGGAGACATAGTACTATTTGAGTTATTCAACCTATACATTCCATCCAATTTCCAGGAAAAGAAATTATCAAGGAAGTTTTTTTAAAATAAAGTTTTAAAGGTCTTAGGCCCAAAACACCACCATTTGCTTGCTTGAAATTTTCTATTTCCCAAGATGGACTACTGATTCTGAAAAGTTATTCAATTTTATCACATTGGAAAAAATCCAAACAAAGATACAGTAGAGAGATTTGGATTCAATTTGGCCTTAGGTTGATCAGGGAGCCTTTGAATCAGTTTGGAATCATTTTCCAACTTACTGAAACAAGGTTAATCTTGCAGTCTTTGTATATTCTTGATTGAGTATAAAGTTGAGTTTCTAATAGATTTTGTTTAGTACATTTTTAGGATTTATTAGAAGAGAGAGAAACAGAATAGCAATTCTATTATCTAATTGCCCATAATACATACAGCTTTCTGCTAGGATTTCTGAAATATCAAAACAATCATGTATCTTTCATACAGCGGATTTATGTGCAGTCCTATTCACTATTTACAAAAATAAATTATACTAACACCACTTATAAGACATTTGTTTTATTTTCATTTTATCACATTATTATTACAATTATTTTTAAAAGAATAGAATATTAAAAGCTAAAGCTATTAATTAGATTAGAGGGCTGCTCTATTGTAAACATCTCACTTTTCAGCAATACTCTGAGTAGTTAAATTAATGGTAGAACCATAATGATGGGAATCTTCTAGAGATGAAATAGTACATACCTAGTATTTATCTCTCTTTCCAAAAGAAGGTGCCTTAATGCAAGAATGACCCTGGAGTCTTCCCCAAATCCATCACGATCTCTTCCCAGCAGCTCTACATCTTTCATCAGCAGGACACAAGGACTATAAAACTCAGCCTCTGAGAAGGCATTATGTAGTTTTACTTCTGTAGATCCACTTGTATCACCACACAAAGAAACACAATTCACCTACCATAAAGTCAGATGGCACAGATAAAGAAGATGTCATGTAAAAATGAAGATAAAACTATAACAGTGGAACAGTTTCAATCAATACAAAAATGTATAGAAAATAAGATAATTCCACCAAGTAAAATTAACTGGTTCTATATTTGCATTGAGCTAAGCTTTCAAGTTTGAAACTTCACAAAACTTCCCATCTCAGAGCAAACTGCTATTTCAAGCATTTTGGAAACATTTTGAGTTTGGAAATGGATGCACTTGGGACACATCCAAAATGTTTGGAATAGCAGTTAATTTTTTTAAAAAAAATGAAAAATTCAGAAGCTTGTAATGTTTACACTTGAAATCAAAACATTTTGTACATCACTAGCATATAATAATCATTTTCATGTACAAGCTACTCTCATAAACATAAGCACAGACGTATGCACAGATGTATTTGTCAAAAATGAAGGAAACAAAAATGATTTAGATGTGGGACAGTTCATACTGAACTGGATAAAGGAGAGAAAAGAAGAAAATTGGGTGCCAAGGAGAAGAGTTAAGGGAATGGAAAACAGGAAAAACACTGGGAGGGTATTATTAAGAAAGGTAAAATTGTACATTCAAGCAGTGACAGACAGTGGTTGCTAAAAATCTCTTGCCTGCACATAACATAAACAAGTGAAAAGCAGGAAGGTTGGGTGTTTAGGTTCAGAATGTATGTGATTAAGACAATCTCAATTTGCAAAAACTCACTATGTAATCTTATTTTTGCCATGGCATGACTTTATTAGAGTAAAAGATGAAAATATATCATGAAATTATGTAAATCCAACAGAAACAAAAGAAAACCAAAGGGGCTTCATCTAGCATCTCCAACTTCTTACTCCAATTTTCCATTCTTAACTGAAAGACATGAGAGATGCATTTCTTTTTATACTGTGAGCTATCACCATCCCTTAAAGTAAACTGATCGAGGAAAGCAAAGGGTTTTTGCTTCTTTAACAGTTGTGGGAAGAGATTTCTGGCAGTGGCAACTGATAATATAAAAAAGAAATGTGGCACTAATGGAAATCTTATTTTTGAATAACTACTGTGTTTCCCAGAAAATAAAATACTTTTGCCTCCAAAAGAGGCACCGGTATTATTTTCGCGGGATGTCCTACCCACTTACCTTAGGACCACTGTAGACAGGCCTCTCATGCTGACACCTGTTGTGCTGCTCTCTGACTTCTGCGGCCGCTCATCCCCACCCTAGCTTGATTTTTACGCATGCGCCTCACCCCACCTTGTACAACCAGATGGTGGAACGGAGTGGCTCGGTCATAACTAGGGCTTTTTTGGGGGAGGGGCAGATCTTATTATTAGGCCACATGTAAAAATCAAGCTAGGGCTTATTTTCAGGGAAATGCAACAGTAAAAGAGATAACAGTCCTAACTTTCTCCTTTCCTATCTCTACATTCTTACAAAAAGTAAGCAGAAATAAGAACAAAAATATGCTTGTCCCTACTGTGAGGGAATTAACCAATTTAAAAAATCAGTATTATAAAAAAATCCCGAGGTAACCTTTAATTCTTTGGCTTCGTAACAGTGAATGTAGTATTTTTATCAATATAAAATCAGGATCTTAAATAAATTGAATACTTGACAATAAAAGCTGCCATAAAAACAAAATAACCCACTTGCAAGCAGCAAAAAAAAACCCATTATAATACAGGTAGTCTCAACTTACAACCATTCATTTAGTGACCATTGAAAATTACAATAGCATTTAAAAAGTGACATCATTTTTCATATTTACAACTGTTGTAGCATTCCCATGGTCATGTGATCAACATTTGGAAACTTGGCAATTTTTATGATGGTTGCAGTGTCCCAGGGTCATGTAATCACCTTTTGACAAGCAATGTCACTGCGGGAAGCTAGATTGACTTAACAACCATATTAGTTATTTAACCATAGTGATTCACTTAACAATTGTGTCAAGAAAAGTCATAAAATATCTTGCTTAGCAACAGAAATTTTGGCCTCAATTGGTTGTAAGTTGAGGACTACTTGTATAGAAAAATGAATTAGAGGAGAAATGTATCTTGATTCAAAATATTTGAAGGAAGCTCCAAGATCTCAGATTTATTTGCTTGTGGGTTTTTTGATTCTGTAAAGAAATGGAAATTCCTTTAAAAATGTCTCATTCCTTTGCAGCTGTTTTCATCACCTCTACCATTTTCCTTGGGGGGGGGGGGAAAGAAGCCCATTAAGCAAGAGGCAAAAGACAAATGTAATTAGCACTTAACTGATAGGTTCTGTTAGAGCAGAAATCAGAAATGTCTGGTCCTCTAGATGTTGCCAAATTATAACTTCTAGTATCTCAGTCAGAATAGTCAATGGTGAGAGTTGTCAAAAACTATAGCCCAGCAGCATTTGAAAGATACCCAGCAAGAGCAAGCTGAAGAAAGAGTGTTCAGCTCAAAGAGACATTGTAGAGGAAATCACTCTTCTTTCAGTATTCATACACTGAAAAGCACATTTCTTTTTGAAAGTACAAAAATATTTTTTCAGCATCTTATTCTGAATGTATTCAACATTCTAATACTACCTTGAAGAAATGCAGATTGAGGCGGCTACAGGCAGCTCTAACAGCTGTAATCTTCCCCACACCACTGGGTCCTGAAAGAAGAATACTTCCAGATCCATTTAGCAGGGTTTCTCTGAAACACAGAAAATATTTTTTTAAAAAAATCATGGCATAATTTTAATTCAAAAAGGAAGAAGTTCACCTTTCTCAGCATTAGGGAATTCTCCAGAAAAGACTCCAGAGAATCCATCATCATACAAATCAGTCCAGAGGCACAAAAGACCATGCTCATATTATCAAATTATATAAGGAACAGTTATTATTCTTCTCAACAATATTCTCTAATATCAAAATTCAAAAGCATCACTACTCTTTCTAGCCTGCTTCTTCAAAATCCAACTTTCACTTCTATACAATATCCCAGGGAAAACCACTGCCTGAACAATTTGATGTTATTGTTATGAGTAATGGACTCAGGGAAGTCAGGACTCTGACTTTGCTCAGGTTTAAGAGATCCTTTATTGAGTACATCATATCAGCACTTAGAAAGGTGAAGCTAGCTCTAAATTATTCCCGCACTTAGGGGGAAAGAATGAGACCTTCCTACCACCCCCACCAGTCCAGATGTAGATTCCCGTTCAACTTCAACAGCTGTCTGTTGACATGATCTTGGTTCACACACTGGCTGGTATATGTTATGGCTAGCCAGCTGAGGCACCACATTCTTGAGTTCCCCAGAAAAGGCATCTTTCCATAGGGCTGCTATCCAATTAGCAGCTTGCTTTAGCTGGGCACCTTGGATGATCATCACATCTTGACTGATCTTGAGAGATTATATATTGGCATACATTCCTAGCATTCTTCATTCCCTTCCACTACCACAATGAGGCATACAATAGATGGGGGGCGATGGAACACTACTACATGGCATAGTTCAAATCCACAAATGACTTACCTATTGTGTAAGTGAGGGCCAAGGATGTCACAGAGCTGTTTCACTACACTGCAAAGCCCACCAGGAGACAAACTGGTCCAAAAACTACAGCCATTATTAGATGGAAAAGATGGAACAGCGCTGTTTGTAGAACCTACCTACAAGGTAAGGCAATAATACCCATTTTCTCAACCAGATTTATAAAAGCAGAGAAACTATTTTTGTGAATACATTTGATGCTAACAGCCATACCAAATTTTAACAAAAAGGAAAAAGAAATGGTCTATAGCTTTGTAAGAAGCTAAAAAATGTATATGTGTGTGTGAAACTTTGAAAGTAAAAAGAAACCCCACTGATAAGCATTACATTTTTCTCAGGTTTGTATATCTACTATCACTTTATGCTCCAAAAAAGGGACATTTTTGTCTAAGTCCATATTTCTTGTAAGCATATAAGAAAGTGTACAAGAAGCTATATTCCAGTAGTGGCAATTCTAAAACTGTTGTGGAGAGGAAGAGATGAAGTGAGTTTTTTTATCCAATACTGCTGAGTCTTGTTCCCATACTGAGCAAAATTCAGACACCAATTGTACGGACTGGGTAGTTGTTAATGTTAAACTTAAGCTAAGAGCACCACACACACTTATTTCTGTTTAGAGCTACAAATAACAAACAGCATATTCAAAAGCTCTTTACTTTATGTATTCTTATTAACTTACCAGGAATAAAGAAGTATTCTGAGTATCAGCTAAATACCCTATACTTTGCTGTATTTTCTCTACTGGTAATATTTTTTTCACCTTGAAGCATAGCTCTGGCCATCTATGAAAAGAATAAATGAGTTATAATTTGGAACCACATATTTAACATTTTACATTACGTTTAATTATTCCAGTTATTCCTCTTGTTGATTACAAAATCAGCAACAAGTATAACTGGAATTAAGTTTTGTGAGAACTTGAGTTTTTAAGAGCTTTGCAACTATCATCACATTTTACTTATTATCGCCATTATCATTTTCTAGCTTGGAATATCTTATTTCTAAAATCATTATAGCATACCAAAGTCAAGAACAAGTTTCAACATTCTCAGTCAGTTCTTCCAAAACATTATTTCAAAACATCCAAACTGATAATGTAGCTATTAAGAGTAAATAGTCTATTTGTTCCAACAGGCCGGTCTGGCCTAGTACTATCAGTTGGGGGTTTTAAATTAGTTTTTAAATCAGTTATTAAATTTCTAATTTTTAATTGTTTTAAATTCTTAAATTTCTAATTTTTTACATTGGGTTTTTAATTATGATCAGCCACCTTAATTAGTTAATTTTAATTTGATTTTAAACTGTCATTTATTTTGTGTTTTCTTTTTTAGACGGCTATACACTGCCCCGAGTCCTTTGGGAGAGGGGGCGGTATAAAAATTAAATTAAATAAATAAATAAATTAGCTTTTGACAATAACATACCTAATAAACTTTATTGAATTTTCTTCCAAGAATTCAGGATGTCCAACAGTTGAGAGACAAAGAACATCATCCTCTTGTACAAGCCTGCAAAAAACATCTATAATAAAGAATTACACTGAAACCAACTCCTTCTCTCCCTCTCGCAAATAAATCTGCCTTTTTTGTATTTCCAGTGAATCTAAGACAACCCCTTTATTTTAAAGTTATATCAGAAAAGCCTAGTCTTCTTTTCAAGTACAGGTAAATGCCCAAGAAAAAATAAAATATATTTGATATAGCAGTGGATTAAAAGAAATGATTTAAATATTTCAGTTTCTGTTGAAGAAACAATATATAGTATAATAACATAGTGAATACCGTATTTTTTGGAGTATAAGACACACCAGAGTATAAGATGCACCTAGATTTTGGAAGAGGAATCAAGAAAAAAAAGTGTTTGGCCTCTGCATGCCCTGTTTTCCCTCTCCCCACCCCCCAGAGGCATTTTGCAGGCCTCCAGAAGCCTCCATGCGGCTCATTTTTGCCAAAAAACAGCCTGTTTTCCACCCTTTTTCACCCATTTTTGGCAAAAACGAGCTGCAGGGAGGCTTCTGGAGGCCTGCAAAATGCCTCTGGGGGCTGGGGAGAGGTACACGTGGGGCAGGGTTGAGAGGCCAAAAACAGTCTGTTTTTTATGAAAACGGGACACGTGGATGGGAGCTTGGAAGGCCAAAATGGCTGTATTTGGTGTATAAGACGCACCACAATTTTCACTCACTTTTGAGGGGAGGGAAAGTGCATCTTATACATCGAAAAATACAGTATGTGCTTCTCAAACGTGGAAGCATCTTTACTAGATTAAGATTTGCTATAGAAAAGTATAATCAAGGGAAATCTTTTCTGAAGAATGAAATATTGCTGCCTTTAATAATATTCCACTTAATAATATCAAGTTATTAACAATGTACAAAGGAAAAATAGAGAAAAAAGCAAACAGGACTAATAGTTTCCATCCAATTTACAATATAGATCTCTGAAAAGAATGCTAAACAATGCTTTGGAATTAGCATGATTGGCTGCAGAAAAAGGGAGAGATTTTGAGAATTTTTTATGAGGTAATAATTTAGAATATGCACATACATGCACACAAAACAGAAAAACATTTAATAGTACTGTTGTCTTAGATAAATCTGGAAAACAATTAACTGTACTTATTGTACATACCCATACCCTGTTCAGTGTGGTATTAAGTAAAAAATAAGAGCAACATTATCTCATAAAATGGATCAAAAGTCAACTTGTTATCTTTACTGAAAGGCTAACCTGGGAGTTTGAAAGTGCTGATAAAGAATTTGATCATAGATTCCTCTGGTGTTGTAAGTTGGTGAAGTCACAATTTCTATGTGTAGTTCCCTGGCAATGGGTGGCACAGATAGCAAAGATCGACTTCCTTTTATCTCTTGCATGCCAGCAGCTTCCCCATATCTCTATAGAGGACAATTAGCCACATTCTAATTATGCTACATGTGCTTAATAGCTAGGAAATTAAATTAATATTACTTTATAGCAACCTGAAAAGTATCAATTTTTTTCCCATTTAATCTTTATAGTGATTGTAACTGTCTATTGCAATTCATTTTTCTAAGCCCTGGCAATTTACAAAATAAAGTGCATGGAACTTAGCATCCTAAATGGCCACTTTCATTTCTTCATTTCTAAATTAATTATTCTAAAAACCTATGATAACACCTAATGAAATTAATTTTAGTCTATAAAATATGTTATTAATTCTTTAGCTTTCAAAATATCACCAGAAATAAAATTCATCCCGCTGCAAGAAAAATACAAGTAGTCCTCGACTTGTGACAATTGAGTCCAAAATTTCTGTTGCTAAGCGAGACAGTTGTTAAGTGAATTTTGCCCCATTTTATGACCTTTTTGCCACAATTGTTAAGTGAATCATTGCAATTGTTAAGTTAGTAACACAATTAAGTGAATCTGGCTCCCCCACTGATTTTTGCTTGAGGTTGTAAAAGATGATCACAAGATCCACTGCAATCATCATAAATATGAATCAGTTGCCAAGCATCTGAATTTTGATCATTTTACCATGGGGATACAGTAATGGTTGTAAATGTGAAAAACTGTCATAAGTCACTTTTTTCAGTGTTGGTTTAATTTTGAACAGTCACTAAGTGAACTGTTGTAAATTGAGCACTATCTGCACCATATCCAAAACTTATGGTCATTCAGAGGAACAGAATCTCCTACAATAATGACAGATTCATATGTCCTCCCTTCCCTCCATCACACACGTCTCTATTCAATAGATCTCTACCATCCCACTATTTCCATGTGTCCAAAGTAGGAGAAAAACCCAGACTTCTCATCAATTCAAAGAATACCTGATCATCATGAAGATGTTAAGCCATTAACTCTAAAAAAACATTTGCAAATAAAACTAACAAAATATATATCTATTTTGGAATATTTATTACAATTTATAACTTACAAATAACAGGGCCATTTTTTTTCAAAATTTTCATTTTTTTCTCCTGCAGTCATTCCATTATTTTTTTGGCATGAACTGCAGTTGAAGCCAGACATCTGGCTTCCTTAGAAGAATCTATCCACACAATGCCTGGTTGGTACTTCCTAAAACACTGTTTTGGGAAATACCAATGCTACATGGGCTTTTGTATTACTTTTTTAAAGCAGGTTTACTGGTGGTTTTTATTGTGAGAAGTGGGTTGCCAGAAAGAACCTAACCTAAGAAAATGACCAGAAGAGCAGGAATTTGCCATCACACCTCCTTTAAAAGTACTCACCTGCCTAAAAATCCAAATATCAAAATGAACACAATCAAACAATGAAAACAATCCCATAAAACTTTAGGAAAGGTGGGTGTATTTTAACAATGAAACTAAAAAGTTCACACCTGGGCTAAGTCTTGGCAGCCTAAGAGAGGTATACCTCAAAAGAGGGGAAATCCTGAATTACAAACAAATCTATTCATGTTTTGGAACTTAAAAAAAGAGCTGCCAAAGTGTCTCTAGCCGGGATCTATTGCCCTGATCTAAATTCGATGACATTTATGCTACTCTTAAGACTAGAGTTAATCACATTATACTAGAATAGATCAATTACCTAACTTGCTCTGAGGCATTAACGTTCACACTGCCAACTCCACCCAACTAACAAGTATCTGCGATTCTATTGCTGAGCAACGCCCACCTGGATCGTCAGGAGGCTCCCTTCCAAAGGATCGCAGGAGAGATTGAAAGCCAGACTGGCAGGAATCAGTCCATTCTCGTTGGGAAAGGCGTCCGCACTTGCGCCTTGGGGGTGCCCGTCCTCGTTCTCGCCATGCGGGAAATACCACTGGGCCCTGAGAGCTTGCACAGAGGCCAAACGGGGGGCCGCGCACCCCGGCAAGTCTCCCTCGCGCCTCCGCAGGACCACCCATTCTCCTTGGAAGAGGCCCAGGCTGTGCAAGCAGCCAGGGGTCACCCAGAGAGACTGATCTGCCACGGGGTCTCCTCCCCACAGCGCTGGGTGGCCCCGCTGCGCCCCCACCAGCCGCTCCCCGCCGCGCGCCCACGCGGAAACCACGGGCGCCCGCACCGCCCTCCGGTCCCGGCTCTCCCCGCCGCTTCGCCATTCCGTCACAGCCAAGCGAGTGCCGAAGCCCAGCAGACCCTGGAGAGCCGGTCTGCTTTCCAATATGCGCAGCCCCGAGCCGGGCAGGATCTCCCCGCGCCGTACGAGGATACTACAGCTTGAGCCGGCCCACGGTCGAGGAGCCCGCCCTGCGGTTCCCGCCGCGGATGAGCCCAGCAACACCCAGCCGAGCAGCGGCGGCCTCCGCACAGGCCAAACCCTCACGGTCTTGCCCGCCACCAGTCCCAGCCGCCTCAGGAAGGCCCGGCTCAGCCACAGTTCCGGCGCTGCCGAGGCTTCTGCCTCCAGTAGCGCCGCACACAAGAGTATCGGCTGCAACTTCGTCCCTGCCGGCCGTACAGCCAACACTAGAAAGCCGCTCGGGCCGGCCGTTGCCCACGCTCCCTTAGCCGGAGCCACCAGTAACCCCGTGGCCGGTGGCAAGTCCTGAGGAACGGGCTCGTCCAGGCTCCGGAGCACCGCCGCCGCCCCCGCCATGGAAAGGCAGCCAAGTCTAGAGAAGAAACGAAGGAAAATTCATTCCGCCATAGAGAAAGGCGCAAAGCCCGCACCGTTCCAAGCACTTCCGGTCCGAAGCCAACCGGTTTTCTACCCGAGCGCCCAACCGAAAAAGTTGATCGGCGTGGGAACGGAAAGATGCCAATGGCTACCTGTATAACAAATGCCGAAGACGGCGGCGCAGAATAGATAAAGGGAAAACATAAGATGTGTTCGTAGTTTATAACTTCCGGGTAAATTTTGCGGCTTCTTAAAAGCCTTCTCTCCCGATGAAAACGGGAGTTTAGCTTAATCTTTAGTGCTCTACAAACTCTCCTTGTAAGGAGTGTTTCAGGTTCATCGTCAAACATTTCCATGCACTTTTGTAAAAACTGAAGTAGAGAGGGGTCTTTGGAAAGTGGTATAGTAGTAATAAGGCAATCTCAGCAGAGAACTATTGTTGTAAATTATTCTATCCCTAGCCATGTCTGTGGCTAAAGGAGCTACTAACAAAATGAATTGTCCTCGTTTGTTTGTTTTTATCCCATCTTCATTTAAACAACTCAAGGTAACAAACATACATAATAATCTTTCCTCCTCCTATTTTCTCCACAACAACAGTCTTGTGAGATGAGTTGGACTGAGAGAATATGACTGGCCCAAAGTCACCCAGCTGGCTTTCATGCCCAAGGCAGAAGAATTAAAACTCACAGTTTTGTGGTTTCTAACCTGACACCTTAACCACTGGACATACATCAACATTGTACATATCGGAAAAGTTGAATAGCTATTCTGTAAGCAAACCATATTCAAATAACACCCTTTTTAGCCTTTCATTCATAATTTATATTTTCACTGCATGTGTTCATCAATTCACTCCACAAGATCAGACCATCTTCATTCAAATTGATTATATCCTTTATCTTAATTTCAGATACATATTGTATTTTTTATCTCTCGTTGCATTTGTTAATTTGTGTTCTTTAATATTAAGACATAATCTTCTATAAGCCATAACCATTACTGATACTGATACTGGTTTATACTGCCCATCCTGGCTTTGGTCAATTAAATCTTTCACATAACACTTTCTAGTAATAGATATGGTAGGATTTTAGCTTATTTGTGTAGTTCATTATACTTGAAACATGCTTACATTATTCTATGCAAACTAGGAATAAGAGGTTACCTTTCAAGCCAAACATACTACTTATTGCTTCCTGCCATATAGCAGGTATATGCAATATAATGTATTTCATTTGTATAGACTGCATTGTTTATCTTCCTATCACACAGATAACATACCTAGCATAGATTTTATTTTTAAATTTAGAATGTTGAACATAACAGAAAAAAAATTCAAGACAAAGACATTAAATAAAAACAGCATAATGAATGCCAAGTTATAATGTAAGCCAAGTTATAATAGCAGCAGAAATTAGCAATAGCACTTATATACTTCTCCACAGTGCTTTACCGTACTCTGAGTGGTTTACAAATGGAAGCATATTGTCCACAACATCTCAGTTTTCATTGTACTGACTTCAGAAAGCTAGAAGGCTGAGTCAATTTTGAGCCAGTCAGGATCAAACTCCCAATTGTGGGCAGAGTTGGCCTGCAGTACTGCATTCTAAACACTGTTCTGCCATGGCTCCTATAACGTGCTTTGACTGGTTTTAGCTTTAGTCTATTTGGTGAACAGTTATGTCACATTATGACCAATGAAAACATGGGTCCTACTGATACAACACTAGCCAGATTAATTATTACTGGTCCAGATAATTCGGTTAATCAGGTAGTGCTACTGTATGTAGAATCCAGAATCCAACCTATCCTTCTGCCTTGGTTACCTCCACCCTCCTATGTTCCTTGGAATACTGACAAAGTTTTGGGATGTAAATCACCCCTTCCGCTTTGGCCAGGCTCGCACTAGTATGGGGAGGGGGAAGCCATAAAATTGTTCTGAGCATTAAGAACCAAAATGTGTAACATCTGCACTACACACAATCCATATATCCTGTTTTTTTCTAATTTGACAGCACCCTATTTCTATTATTCACTTCCATTTGCTACCCCACCTTCTTTCTCTCATCTGTACCTACTGTACAGTATATTTTTCCTTCATTTCTCCTCCACTCCCTTAAACCCATCCCTTGCAGACGGTATTCAAGGCTCTCTAATAAAATGTAAAATGTTAGTTTTTCTCTTCTACTTTTCAACCATTCCCTTTGATCTGATCAAAAAAACAAAACAAATAAAAGGACAGCCACACCTTGGAAGATGCAAAGTTTCTTTATTGACAAGAAATTCAGACCAAGGGAGCTAACTTTCCTGCTCTGTTCAAGCCTTACATAAGGGAAGAGGAGGAGGGGGAAAATATGGGAGAATGAGTAGAATAATAAGGCACATGCTAGCAACCTGTAGGAGATGTGGGACAGCTGAGAAAGTAACAGGAGAAAAGTTGGACCTAGACAACCAAAAGACAGAAGAGAAGTTAATTAATAGCCCTTCTCATAAATGGCAGCCCAGTCCAGGTTTCAAAAAGCTAAATTAAGAAATTCAAAACATTCCAAGTGGTCCTGCATATTGAATTAGACTGGAGAGCTCCTATCATGATTTTCAAGATTCTGCACTTATCTGCTCTTTTTAAAAGAAACTGATTTTTTAAAATTTGCTTTCTTCATTGTGCTCTGCTGTGAGGTTTCATAACCAATACATGTCAGGAGACATTAGTGTTCTCTTCAACATGTAACTGTATTAGCAGCTTTACATGTTAAATAGCATAGTATAGCCTTGGCAATCCATGCCCACAATAAGTACATAGCCCAAATGCTAAATACATACAATAAAATGTGGATTACATTTGCTAGATGTTATTATAGTTTGACACTGAATACAAAGGCACTCTGTGAAGCTTATTCAAATGCCCAAATGTTCACTTTACTACCAGGTGCTATGACAATTGTTGAAAGCCCCTTGCTCCCATCTACTATATATATAGGTAGCCACAGATACTATTTTCATTCTTCCCTGAAAGCAGGGAGGTCCAGAACATCAGAATGTTACATGTTCACTTGGACATCCCTGACTAGAGCATCATGCTTAGGAGAATAGCATAACCCACTCTTAGCAGTTCATGACTATCTCCAGTTATAAATCCTTAAGAATTAGCACTTTTCTGGAATGCCATCTTGCATTCATCAAACTTATAGCACCGTGCAATATATGTAGGGTCAATGTTTGTTATACATTCAGGACCATACTTTTCTGAGGTCATGGCACAGCACATTTCCTATTAAAGCCTTCTGTTGAAGCATGCATCCTTTTCATGCCCTACTTTGATATTATCTTATGCTGTACTTTGACTCATCACATTCATGTTATGTACAATCTAGCAGAAGATTTAATAGGAAATATATTTATTCATGCCAAATGGCTGCTTAGGAGAAGGTGCTAATTGTAGTAGCACCTAATGTAATAGTATTAGTAATAATAAGGCATTGTGTTGGTCATTTACTTTTTCTGTGTGGCTCATCAGAAGGGGCATCCCAAAAAAATTCTTGGAAAATTTAGGTTTTCCTGTTTGTAATCTTTGTACTTGGATAGTTTCTAGTTATACAAAGGACTAATACTTCCCATAATTACTTGATTTTGGGTACTCTCAGTGGCACTTTTAAAATATGGAAATCGTCACTAACAAAGAGTTAGGAGGGACTTTGCCTGGTGACTGGAAATAGCTGGGAATTGTTCACAGGCAATAGTCCATCAATATGTTATATATTCTAAGAACAAAGCAAACTTGACATTTCACTGCATTTTTCACTCACAAGGGTTATGCTCTTCAGGATAATGATTGATCAGGATTCCTAACAATACTGATGCCACCTGCTAACCTTGCCTGAGTTAGAGAAAGATGTGTCAGGGGAAGATACAGCTGGAAAATATATGGTACCATGACAACCTGTTTTGAGGAATATGGAGATAACCTTGAGGAAGAAATATAAAAATGGTTAAGTAAAGATCCACATAGTTTTGGGACAGAAAATGGGTGAGAAAGAAACTCAAGATACATCTGCCTTGATTCTATTTGATATAAGAGCAGGTAAATTCAGTCAGGATTTTCAAAATTCTGTTTACAGTATATCCTATAATGATACTGTTCCAGTACCTGACCTCCCTTAACTACTTGAACATAAATATATGTGTTCTCATCAGCCTCCAAAGAGCAGGTCTGGGGATCTGGCAGGGAATTAGTCATTAATTCCTATGAATGCTCAGGAACTGGGTCCCAACTGAAGTAAAGAATAAGAGGAGATCAGTTACATAAACCATCCATGGTGACTTATTACCAGAATCATATAGTTGGAGATGTGATCCAATCCATATTCAGAATGCTTAAAACAGCACCATCACTATTATTTTCATGTATAAAAGTTCAGAGATGCAAAATTATCAAGCCATCAATCTTAAAGCCAAACATTTTATGAGTTCTATTGAAATAGCTATAGGCCATCTGCATTCTGGCCAGGAAATCATCCATTAGCCAAAGGAGTTTCAGTAGGCAGTTGGATCAACGCTATCCATATGGAAGAGTGCATTGGCAAGGACCTCCTCAGTCAGATTAATTGCTTGATAAATGCACATAGTAGGTTCACTGCAAATAAAAGGAAGTATTGAGCATAAAAGAACAAGTATCCCCAACATCTCAAATCCATATAGCTTGCAGGGTGTTCTCCTCAGTGCCAGATGGTGTTTTTTTTTTCATACCAGACGTGGAAAGTCTTTGTTTCCATAATTGGGACTAATAATTTGGCATGTGGTAGCTAGGTAGCTGTTGTTTTAGTCTCTTGTGGGAGGGAATTATGACATCTAGATATATCTTTAGTGCTCTATACCTGACAACCAACATCCATGTGCAATACATGAAAGAGGAAGATGTTTTCAAATGCCCATTCACCCTAGACATTACACTGCCCATAGACCTTATAATTGGTTGGCACATGTGAGACAGGCTGGCCTTGGGATTTGCAACATGCATAATGCAATCGTTTTCTAGCCACCTAGCAGATATTGGTGAGCTGCTGAGCTACCAGTGTATCCATATTTGGATGAAAGCCAAGAACACTGAAATCCATCAACAAAAGTGGCAGCTGTACTGTAATGCAAGCCACAAAGAGAAAGGTTGCCATAGCAAGCAAGAGCATCAATTGAGATGGTTGTGAGAACTATTAATGGGATCAAAGCATTTTAGAAACCTATAAATGTGTTGCAAAGATTGTCAACATCTTGTCCTTAATATCCACAAGAATAGATATTACAGGAAGTTCTTTCTATATCTTGTCATGTATGAATATATGAAGGTACATTTGGCCAAAATAGGAATTGGCATAAGTGTGGATAAAATGTGAGATTTGTGCTTAATTTCCTTACTTAAGCCAGGGTCACAGGGTTTGATCTGTTTTGTCTACTCTTATGCTGCCTGCAGTATCTGGACAGTCCATGACTTGCATATACCATTCTTGTCTGAGCTTTCAGCCTTCAGAGATAGCGCTGTTATCTTTTGTCATGTCTTCATACTAGAAGTTTTGCTTCACAAGGGAGACTATTAATATATATTCCTATGGTTTTACAGTACTCATTTCCTGATCACCAGAAGACAGCGTATGGCTGGTTTGTTCTTATTGGGACTCATCTGACAAAACATATTGTTAACCTTAGATCTTATATGCTTTAAATCTCTCTGTTGGGAATTGAACTCTTGGGTGCATTGTGCCTTATAAAATGTCTAGCTTTATGACTTATGACAGGCCTTATTTTCATTGTCTGTTGTGATGATCAAGTAATTTCAGCAATATATGCTGAAATAAGTTCCTCCCAGATGATGGAGTCATGGAATCTCTAGCATGAAGACATTGAATAAATAATAGTTCTATTTTTTTATTCAGAGAGATCAAGTAAGGTGGTTGAGTTACCATCAGCTCTTACTAGGATTTGAAAGAGTAAGCCGAATAGCTATCAAAAAATGAAGACTACTTATATACAATTGTTCTTGAAAGAACTATGGACCTCAGCCAGAGCCATTTAGGTATTCTATGGCTTGCTAGTCTATGCACACTGGGTTGATTCTGCTCTCTGCTCCATTTATTATTCTACTCTGTACATCATGTTCAGTCTTGGCAAGAAGCAACATTTGTCAATTTTGCTTCCCAAGGACAGTGATTTTAAGTTGGCAGAAAAGGCTATAATACTTATGCCAAGTTGGAGGAAAAATTCAGTAGAGACAAGCTTCTCAAGAGTCTGTCACTAGTGGCACATAAAATTCTACTTTCAATTGCAGTGACATATTAGGATCAAAGTCCCAGATAACAAGCAAGAAAAAAAATTATCTCATTCCCCTTCCTCCTTTCAGTCTGACAGGATCTGAGAATCCCTTGGATGGTTCAATTTTAGAACCATATTTAAATAGATCATTCTCTTCAACCACTTATTTCTGCTAAGTATGCTTAAAAATAATGCTCAAGGACTGATCTTTCTGCCCATTTCGTACAACATCCATCTCGGGATTTTTGTGATGATCATAATCTGTGCAAAAAGTGTACAATATTTGTTATAATACTATAGGCATATTACTGTTGATGATCATAACATTTTTGTGGGTTTATCAAGCTATTGCTATGAATCCTTTTAAACTGGCATTGTATACTTATGTTTTGGGGAGTATATTCTATTAAATATTATAGAATGCATACATTTGTCACATATGTTGTTGATCCAGTCCTATGTATTTTTAGTTTTTAGTTAGAAATAAATTCAGCTGAACTCAATATAGTTATCATAAACTGCACATGCTCATTTAATTTCAGAAGAAAGGGAAAATAGTTTTCCAAGATTGTAATATTTATAAATCTTCACAATGTTTCTTCTCAAACTGCTTCTAATATTTCAATCTATTATTTTTCATTATAATTTCTATATAGCCCATCTAAAGACTAGATTTCTAACTGATCTAATCGTGTTGATGAAAAAGCACTGACCAGCTTGGTAAAACTGTATTAACCGGGAACATTTATGATTTGGTTCTGTTTCCTTAACATGTTTTAGAACAGCAAGTGAAGTTTATTCAGTAAATAATAGCATTTAATAGAACCTATTTGTCATGATGTGTAAATAATTTTTTCAAGTATATACTTTTTCCATAACAGCCAAATTCTATTTAATTTTATATTGCTTTTCTCCAATGAGATCCGTAATCCCAGCAAAGATGCTTCGAATTTCAACCTTGTTTTCACCCAATGAAAACCAAGGCCTTATGCAAACCAAACTCTGTAAATCCAGCCTGCATGAAGTTTATTGAATCCTATACAAAGAAAAAATAGAGAAAAATATTTTTCAGTGATTATGGTATAATCTAGTTAATTTTTCTTATAAATTTCCATGAAACTGAAATTTACTTCACTCTAATTTTAGTCGGCATAATATAATTTTTAATTCATATTGTATCAGAGAATAGCTTTAGGATACTTTCCCCCCCATATTTGTATGAATGATTGTACAAAATTGGCACAGTGTCAACAAATCAGCAATACCAAGACACCTCCAGTCAAAATTCAAATTCAAATTCAAATTTATTGGTCACATACACAGTTCATACATGGTACGATATGCAGTGAAATGCTTACGCAACCGCAAGTAAGTTAGGTAGGAAGGGAGGGTGGGGGTTAGAAAAAATAGTTAAGGGTAGTTGGGAAGGTGGGAGTTGGATGCAGACATGGTTCTGGTTGTGGTCCT
>JAEANM010006371.1:0-18657 GCA_017656035.1 Myanophis thanlyinensis | reverse complement strand
CAAAGAGGAGATATATGGATGTGCTAAAAGAGGACATGAAGGTGATTGGGGCAAGAGTGAAGGATGCCAAGGATAGAGTTGGGTGGAGGCAGTTGATTTGCTTTGGCGACCCCTAATGGGAACAGCCAAAAGAAGAAAATCAGAATAATTTAAGATTATAAAAAGTTTAAAATAATAAAAACAACATTATAAAAATTCAGAAGGTGAAGAATTCCAAGATGGGGAATTAGCAGTTGTTAATGCAGGAGGCAGTGGTGGGGGGAGAGGGTGGAGAGAGTCTCATGGGTCAGTCAGCCTCATGATTGTGTGGAGGTCTGTGTTCTCTATATAAAGCTACACAGCCAAATTTTGACCCAAGTTTTGACTCAGGGCTTTCCTCACCTCAATTCGCCTGAAAATGCAAAATACATGTAATTCCGCATTGCTAGACCAGATCGGATGCAAATGGTAGTCAAGATAATTTACTGAATTCGATAAAGGAGAAATATATATATATTCGGCAGGTTTGAAGAAACTTGCTTGCTTTCTACATAGTACTTCTCTGCAACACATCTGAGACAGGAAATCTTTTCCTGAATAACTTTCTAAGCACTACCAAATTTTCCTACTAAACTGTCGTGATCTCTGATTTTCTGTTTTACAAGAAGGAACTCTTTTAATGTAGAATAAAGAAAAAGAAAACAGGGGCATAGAGGCAACAACAACAACAAAAGAAGGTTTTTTGAACTCACCACCGGTTGGTTGTAGTGCTCCAAAGACATGGTGACGACGTTGAGGCAAATTATAAAAGTGATAAAGATGTCCAAGTAGTGGCTGGTGCAGACTGAATGGATGAGGAGGCGGATAGGGCAGTAGGTGGCATAGTACGGCAAGCGCTGTGCTTCTTCAGTGGAGGTGAGTGAGCAAATCAGAAAAAGGGTAGAAAAGAGGGGGTTCAGATTAGGACAGATTTGTGTGTGTGTGTGTTTGTGAGAGAGTGGCACATGTAAAGAGAAATTTGAGAGAAAAAATGAAGAAAGGGAAAGAATTGAAACAAAAAAGGAACAATAATTAAGGAAAGGAAAATAGGAAGCAATATTATAGAAATATATTAAAAGGAAGGGAAGAAAACAAAAAGGAAGGTAAATAGCAGAAAGGAAGAAAAAAGAGGAGAGCTATGAAACTTTTAGTCCTGAGAGTAAATCTAAGGGAAGGGGAAGATAAAGGGAGCCACATTGTTACGGGAATGAGGTGCATTCAAACAAATTTTTCAGATGAACAGGAAGGGAAGAGTTAGTGAGGTAAGGATGAGATAATTAAGGCCACACTTTCCTTTTAAAGCAAAGCGCTTCATTTACTTAAGAATAGTTGAGTTAGGCCAATTTTCCTACTAGTGTTTTTACAGGCCTGTCAAGCTGGTGGCCTGTGGGCTGGATGTGCCATGCACAGGCCACGCCCACCCTGGCTCCGCAAAGGCAAAAAAAAAATCACAATACGTCACAATACGTCACATGACATGATCAAGTTTGACAACCGCGTTTTAGAATGTCTTCACAGCATAGCCCAGTGTGGTATCACCCAGCTATTGTTGCATAGAATCTGTCCTCCTTGCTATTATCTTGACACAACAAAGATTGGATGAATTAAGAAATGCAATAAATTCCTAATGTGGAAATGCACTAAGACAAAGTCTGTTGTAAAAAGGTCTGCAGCTTTCAGAGCCCAACAGAAAATAAATCCTTCCTTGAGATGAAGAAAGGAAAAGCTCAACACGTTTGGCAGCACCTCAGCAAATTCCCATCATATGGTTCTAACATATGCACAGGTCCATCAGGTTTATAACGAAATAAAATTTGTCTCAGAAAACTTTGGCCTACAAACAAACAAAAAAGATTAGGTTGTTCCTTACTCCTACGCTTCTTCTCCAGGCGCCTCAAACGTTTTTCCTCCCGCCTCCGGGCCTCTTCAGCTTCTTGGTGTTGCCGACACTTGTGGAAATTCTCTACCACCACCCCTACAAACATGTTGAGCACGAAGAAGCTGACGATGAGTAAGAAAGAAATGAAGTAAAGTAGCATCCAAGGGTTGTTGTTGGTCACTGGCTGGAATGTAAATAAAAAGTAAAACAAGCAGCTGAGTTTAATAAGGTTGACATTACAAAAAGCATTATAACAAGGTGGTGGCATTGTTGTTTGTATTCTGCAAAATAAAAAAAAAGTTATGTTTCTATGGAATCCTTTGAAGTCTCCACAGAATTGCAGTTAATCACTATATATATATTATGTAAGCTTTCATCAATGTGGTATTCTGCAGATGTTGGATATTGCTGATCATAGCGGTTGAGAATGAACTCCAAAATCTAACCAGGAAAAAGGCAAATCATTTCTGGAATTGTTCTAAAAACTGTTTGGATACAGCTGAAATATTTATATAAATTTGAGTGCCAGATGATGATACCTTTACATTAAAATGTTCTCTAAGTAAATATGCTGGAGAAAGGTTGAACTTTCATATGTGTTATATGGAGATGATTATATGACCAAATGAAAACTGCAAGGACATCTGACCATTGACGATGCCAGTACTGAAAAAGTAGTTTGCCATTTTATGAAGGCATACAGATAGTCCTCATTTAACATCCACTTGTTCAGTGCCTATTCAAAATTATGACAGCACTGAATGAGGCTTTATTTATGATGGTTCCTTATACTTATGGTCATTGCAGTGTCCCTGTGGTCATGTCATCACAACTTGGTGATTGGAGACTAGCTGTCATTTATAATCTTGCAGTGTCCCACAGTCACATGATCTCCATTTTCACTCATCACTGCTGGCTTCTGACAAGTAAAGACAATGGGCAACTGGCAGGAGGTTGCAAAAGACAATCAGTTCACTGTGGGATTTTGCAACTCCGTGGTTCACCTAATGATGGCAACTCAGGCTGCTAGAATTACCATCATACAGTAAGACACATGACATTGCACTTTATGACTAGCAACAGAGTTGCCAATTCCAATTATCACTGGTAAGAGGATTTCCTGTACATAATTAGAACAAGGAATGCGAGATGCATAAATCAAGGACAATGTGAAATAATCAGAATGGGGATAGTATACCAAACATGATGTTTTACGAATAAATGACTATAGTTTGAATAGACCACTGTATGTCATACAGGAAGTCTATAGCAAACTTCAACAGGTGCCAAATTTATTTTATTTACTTGTTAAATTTAACAAAGCGCCTACCTCACTGTGGAGGCTATTCTAGGCAGCATATAACAATAAAACAGAAAAATGAAAAGAAGCATAAACAGAACAGTAGCAAAGTAATGGAACAATAGAAGAAACAATGAAAAAGAAAACAATGAGAATACAGAGATATGAGAATAAAAGATGGGCGGGTAGAGAAACAGAGTGTGGAGGGCATGCAGCAGAAGGAGAACTAGGCTATTATTAATAGGTCAATGGAATACAAAGTTGGAGAAACAAAACAATTTGGAATTACAGAAAAAATTGGACTAGGCAAATTCAATATTAAGCAGATAGGAAAATTGAATTTTTTGAAGATTATTCGTTGTTTACTGCTAGCAAATGCTTCAAGCAACATAAACACAGACTTTATGCATGGACATTACTAGATGGATAATACTAGTCAAGACAATTGAAATCAATAGGAAATGAAGGATGGAGAAGCATAATCCAAACTGCTTAGAAAATTTACTACTGGTTCTAGAGAACCTGCTAGAACCTGCTGAATTTCAGCTCTGGATTGAAGTTAGAAAGGGGGATAGACTGTCAGCAAAAATGGATCAGAAGGATATACACTTAGAATACAGGATCAATATAAAGATCAGATTCAGCATGCTAAATTATGTTAAAGTGAATCTAAGAACAAATTAATATCTTTCTGGAAAGAGATAGAAATATCTCGGAAATAGTAGTGGAAACAATTCCTGGATTTTCCAATTTTCAAAGGGAAAAAGACTAAGCTATTGGAATATTGAGTCAATATAAAGGAGACCTAATTCAGTGCAGCACCATGGTATTTGAAGGAATTGAAAGATTAGCCTTTAGACTAGCCTTAGGCACAAAGCCAGGTAGATAACTTGGAAAAATGTGTCCTGTGATCTGCAACTCCTACACTGTAGAAACATTTGGACCATACATCTTCACCAGGGTAAAGCAATAGATGCAGAGAACCCCAGAACACTAAATACAAGTTGGGTGGAAATGACCTCATAGATGAACCTCACTCTGTCAGGGACCTAGGAGTACTCATCTCAAACAATCTAAGCCCCAGAGCTCACTGTAACAGCATTTCCAAAAAGGCATTAAGAGTTGTTAACCTAATCTTGTGTAGCTTCTTCTCAGGTAACACTGTACAGCTTACTAGGGCATATAAAACTTTTGCCAGACCAATTCTTGAACACAGCTCATCTGCCTGGAATCCACACTGTATATTGGACATTAATATGATTGAGCGAGTCCAGAGGTATTTCACAAGAGGAGTACTCCACTTTTCTACTCACAATAGAATCCCTTATGCCACCAGACTTGAAATTCTGGGCTTAGACAATCTGGAACTGCATCGTCTGCGGTCCAATGTAAGCATAGTACACAAAATTGTCTGCTACAACAGACAATTGCCAATGATTACTTCAATCCAATCACAATAATACACGGGCAAATAATCATTACAAATTCAAGGTAAACTGCTCCAAACTCAATTGCAGAAAATTCGACTTCAGCAACAGAGTGGTCAACGCCTGGAATCCTCTACCTGACTCAGTTGTTATATCCTCAAACCCTCACAGCTTCAACCTCAAACTATTTATCATGGACCTCACCCCATTTCTAAGAGGTCCATAAAGGTGGCATGCATAAGCACACCAGCGTGCCTATCGTCCTTGTCTTATTGTCCCCATTTACTTGTATTTACTTCCTTTGTAATGTTCATGTGCATACCTATACTTGTTATCTTGACCCCCGTGGAGGGGGCTCGCAATCTGGGTGTCCTCCTGGATGCACGGCTGACATTGGAACATCAGATCACAGCCGTCTCCAGGGGGGCCTTTTATCAGGTCTGTAGGATCTTCCAGTTGCGGCCCTTTCTGGTTCGGGGCGCTCTTCGCACAGTCACTTCCGCCCTCGTGACCTCTCGCCTAGATTATGTCAATGCTCTCTACATGGGGCTCCCCTTGAAGAGAATCCAGAGACTGCAGTTGGTGCAGAATGTGGCCGTGAGGGTGATTTTGGGGGCTCCTCGGAGCTCCCATATTACACCTCTCCTGCACGAGCTGCACTGGCTCCCTGTGGTCTTTCGGGTGCGATTCATGGTGTTGGTGCTTACCTTTAAAGCGCTCCATGGCTTGGGACCTGGGTACTTATGGGACCACCTGTTGCCACCATCAGCCTCCAGCCGATCTGTGTGTTCTCACAGGGTGGGCCTCCTCAGGGTTCCACTGTCTGGACGGTGTCGTCTGACAGCCCTGAGGGTGCGAGCCTTCTGTGTGGGTGCACCCTCCCTCTGGAACGAATTGCCCCCGGAGATCCTGACCATCACAGACCTTCGGACCTTCCGGCACGCATTAAAAACCCACCTGTTTCAGCAGGCTGGTATGGCCTAGTACTTAACGGGGGTTTTAAATTAGTTTTAAACTAGCTTTAAATTTTAATTAATTTTTTTATTTCTTAACTGTTTTTTAAATTGGGTTTTTAATTGATTGGCCATTATGTTTATTTGTAATTTTAATTTGGTTTTAATTGTATATATTCATGTTTTTTATTAGGCTGTACACTGCCTCGAGTCCTTTGGGAGGGAGGCGGTATAGAAATTCAATAAAAGTAAAGTAAAAGTAAAGTAAGTACCTATTTGACAAACAAATAAATAAACCTTGGGTTCACATTCTATTTGATTGTTACCTGTATAAGAGGGTGAGAGACAGGTCCCTTGGTCTACATACCAAATGAATGACTCATTGGGATTCCCATATCAAAACAATTTACCTTATGTGTGGCCAGAAACTGAAAATAACATTTAACATAGCATAGCACTTAAGCAAAATGATTTGGTTGAGCTCGGCATATGTGGGACTGATTGGGGTAGATTATAGGGGTGATACTGAAATATAATTTCATCATATTTTATTTATCTATATATTAAATTATTGTATTTTATTTCAATTTCTTTTTAAACTGTATTTTATTCCAACTTCATTTTAAATTGTTTTTATCAGATTTTAGTAATAATTTGTGTCTGGAACTCTGCACTTTGATACGGCCCAAGGGCTAATCAATGAAGTAAACTAACTAACTTGGAATTTTGGGCCAGTCACATTCTCTCAGCCCTAGAAAATAGGCAATGGCAAAATACTTTTCAAATCTTGCCAAGAAAACTGCAGGGACTTGTCAAACAGTCACCTATAGTCAGTGTTGACTCCAAGGCACAAATACTGGAATAGTCAAAAATAAAAGATGGAAACAACCAAAATGTTGTAAACAACTAAACATAATTTTCAGTATCTAGAAAGAAACTAAGTAAATAAAAAATTTCAACAAAGGAGGAAAATTATTTTAAGAAAATCAGAGGAAAATGTAGTAAAATAAGAATACTCAAGGTAATCACAGAAGAGATCATTGGAGAGACAGTAAAGAAAAATGAACAGACTATACTAAAATTCTTTACAATTAGATTTCAGCATAGCAGGTCAAACATCTACAAAGGGAGAATATTTCATAAATCAACTAGGAAAAAAATTGAGATACAAGAGGTGATAAAACCACACCAATCAGGAGAGCTCCAGATAGAGATAATATATCTCCTGAATACTCATCTGAAGAAGAGTTAATTAAATGTTCACAACTCTACACCAACACCTGCATGGCCTACAGACTAGAAAGGCTATATAGTTTGCAGATTGGAAAATACATACCAGCCAAGAGATATACAAAAGACTGAACACATTATTGAATGAACTAATCCCCCAGAAAAGCATATTTATGTTTCATAGTTTACGCAGAAGAACACAGCTAAGCATAGACAAAAAGTGTCAAATGAAGATAAGTTTCAGAAAAGGCAAAAGGACACAAAGTTAAATAGAGAAGCTAAGTTAAATAATAGTGAATATAGAGTTTCTCTTATTAACTTAGCAAGGCTATTCATTTTGTAGAATATGGAATATTAACAATGATGCTAGACAGGGTACTGGAGAATAAAGGATTTCACTCTAGGAAGGAAGGCAATGACAAATTATTACAAGTTCAGGGATATTTCTGGACATGGAGAAAAAGCAAGAGAAAAAAGACACATGCTTTCAGATAGTGGATCTGGAGACAGCTACTAAGAATGCCACAGATGACAGTAAAAACCAATCAATCCTGGAACTAATAAAAACTGATTGTTCCCTTGATGCAATTATCAGCAAACAGAAATGATATACATGGCCAAGCGATGCAAGCAGATAATGGAAAAGAATAAATAATCATGGTTGGGGAGAGTGGGGAAGTGGGAGGAAAACCCAATGGATTAAGTAGATGATAGGGATAAAGGAAATTATAGGGTTATACTTGAAAGAACTACATGTTATTACTAGAGACCAATTGCAATACAATCAACTATATTTACTTTTCTCATTCTATAACCCATTTTAAATAGATTTTAAAATCATCAGATTGGTTTTGCAAATCTATGAACATTTTGAAGAATATTCCTAAACTCTTTCACAAGGAGTTTGCTTACAATATAAAAGAGTATATTTCTATATTGTTGACTTGGTGTAGCAAAGCTGGGTAGCTCCAAAAAGTTATTGTTCATTTGTTGGTTAAATTTACAAAAGTTTGTTATCTCATGTCTCTTATTTCAGGAAGCTTACAATGTTAAAAAAAAACCCAGAAAAGATAACCATAAGGTATAAATACAAAAGTCATTAAAACACAACAAACAATAAAAAACAAGTAAAACTGAAAAAAAATCTGTAGGAAAGCACCATTTATTGTTCTAACCATAAAACTATTTAGAAGGCTTTCCAACAATGTCACCAGATTTCCAGACCAGATGTTCAGACTCTTCCAGAAGGCCAAAATCACGGTCAATCTCATCTCGGGGTGAGGGGGCCCAAGATGTTCCAATGGGCAGGCAGCATCTGACAGGATCTAGGAGGTGGCAGAAAAAGCTCATCTCCTGGGTCCTGGAAGATGACATTCCTTTGTGGATAGGACCCATTATATGCTCTTTCTGCCAGACTGATGGGATGGGTAGATGGGATTCAGGAAAGGCAGTCCCTGGTTTCCACCATTAAGTTAATCATCGGTGGGTGATTATTGTCACCTCCAATTTGCTGACTTTCCCATTGACTTTGTTTGTGGGAAGCTGGTAAGGAAAGACTCAGTTCGCAATTATGTGACTATATGACCATGGGATGCTGTGATAGTCAGAAATCTTGGCCAACTGCCAAGTGTCTGCACCATGATCACATGATGGTGGTGATGCTGTATTGGCCATAAATTGAAAGACCAGTCATAAGTATCACTCATTAAGTATAATCCTGTATAATTCTGTTAATGCATGTAGCTTGGGATAACGTTCTTACAAATGCACCTATGCCTCTTTAATCATATAATTCAAAATGGCTTATAATATAACATATGATACATATATAATACAGGTAGTATAATAAAGAAATAAGTATCTAAATGATCAGATATATCAATAGTAATATTATCAACACTGACTTAGTATAATTATAATAATATAATCATTAAACTATTTGTTTTGGGAATCTGCATCACACTATTAGCTCATGTTCAGCTCGTGATTCACCAAAATCACATCCTATGGCCTTTGATTTTTTCCTACCCAAATTAAGGACCTAGTATGTATTCCTGTTCCTTTTTATTTATTTCTGCCCACTATTCTAGCCTATTAATATCCTCTTAAATCATGATACTATCCTCTGTCCTTTGTTATCTCCTACATCCATGTGTCATTTGCACATCTGACTACTGTATTTTCTAAACTCTCAGCCAGATCATATAGAACAAAATATAGATCCCAATGTTTCCTTCCAGACTGATCAGGAACTTGAAATATAACAATTGGTTGCAATTGTTCAACCAGCTCTGCACCCATTTAATAGTAACATGCCTAAACATCTTCCCTCTAACAAAATTTATTGCATATCATTAAACAAATTAATGCAAAACAAATTAATCCTCAGACTGGAAAGTCTTTAAACGTACAGAGAAACTTTTATGTCAACAAACATGCAGTTTTTCTAAATTCATTACGTGTCTTCATATTTGTATATTCCCCTATGTAAATAAGCATTTGTTTATTTATAAATGTAAATAAACATCCTTATAACTATTTGGAGGCTGGATTACTAAATAGTTCTTTCAAAAGGCCTGTCAGAAATAAAACCATGTTGCTCTGTGAAGAGAACAAACAGAGATCACAGCGTGGGTGTAATATATCATCAGGACTGTCTGGTCCTATGCAGCCACCATCTGTTTTAGAAAGTGATCTCCTTATTATTAAACTGAACAGGAAAAACATTAGATTGTAACTGTCAGCCATGAGAACTTTCTTAGGATGGAAACCACTGCCAGAGAGTAGAAATCATATCATATCATGAGCTCCCAAAACATATGCCACGTGTAAGACCACTACCGTAGGAGACATTTTTATCAGACAAATAAGGAAAAAAGCATTAGGTATTTTATCCTTGTTAGTTACCTGAAAAATAATCTGCTTCTGGTATAACAGTGGTATCCACAACAAATTAGAAAACTCATGCCCAAACGGGAGAAGGGGAAGGACCAACATAATAATATACATACAGTACATATATGTGTATGTTCTCTCCCTCTGAATCATTATGGTATAATGTATGCTATGGTATGGCAGGGCATCCAGTCTGCCTAACAATCCAGTTCAAAGCAATATGAAAGGTGAAGGTGTGAGGTAACTTCACTACCTGTTGATCTACAGCCACAGCATCCAGTCCATTGTACATAATATTAACCCAGCCATCTTTGGAAGCCAGAACAAAGAGTGACATCAAAGCCTGAAATATATGAGGTTGTCACATAGTTGTATGAATTTATTTGCATTTTAAAAGGTAAACATTACAGTACAGTGGAACCTCAGATCACGACTGTAATTGGTTCCAGAACTTTGGTTGGCACCCGATTTGGTTGTGACTGGAAGGAAGGTGGATTGCGCATGCACATAGAGAAACAATGGTGTGGAAGGCAAAATCAGAGAAATCTGCCGCACCATTTCATCGCCACCCGAGTTTTTGTTTGTGACCAGATGTAAAGTTTTTTAAAAATCTTTGGTAGAGATCCGATTTGGTTGCAGTCAGAAACGTTCGTGACGCAAGGTTCCACT
The DNA here is from genome assembly GCA_017656035.1 of Myanophis thanlyinensis. Taxonomy (NCBI): domain Eukaryota; kingdom Metazoa; phylum Chordata; class Lepidosauria; order Squamata; family Homalopsidae; genus Myanophis; species Myanophis thanlyinensis. Next base: position 8,286 of record JAEANM010006371.1, on the reverse strand, counting down.
GTACTCTGTACAGTCTCTTCACCAACTCCACCACCCAGCACATCCCTTAAGAAAACATATAAAAGTGTTAATGAATTCTGAGTTATTGTGTTTATAAACAGGAGTATAAATGAATCAGTAATATAAAGCATCCCACATTAAAAAAAAAACAAAGTTTATTCTTTTAAGATCTCTATATACTAAAATTCAGCAGTTTTCCTGAGCAACCATCTCAGGAATTCTTTTCCTGAAAAAGGTGTTTCTTAATATCTTGTCGAAACCTCCAATTCTCAATGTCCTTCCCTGTTATTCTTATGTAGCTATTTCCCCACACCTTTTTTTTTATTTGAAAATTGCTAGCAGGTTTTTGGAGGTAATGTAGTACATTAAATGGCAAAGCAAAGAGATGTGGATAAATTATGTATGTGTAATAAAGTTTAATAAGGAGGTGGATTCCTAGGAGGGAGGGGGTGCATCCCAGAGGATTAAAAAGCAGCTTAGTCCAGATACTATGTGTGTGAGAGAGAAAGAGGATGAAGATAGCCCTTCTCTAAAAATTCACTAAATATATTGTAGATGCAGATAGTAGAGTGTTCAGTTTAACAACCATAGGTGTGAAACAAAAAAAAGCATTCACCTTGGAAGAATCACTATATGTCATTCTTGATTGCAAGTTTGAACCATTTTTAAATGAATAGTCATAGGTCAAGGACTACTTTTTTGATCCATTTACTTACTGTATCCAATATAATGTAGGCTTGAGTTAAGACAAAGTTAAGTACTATTTACATGGCCGCTATGTACAATATGAAGTATAATCTTTATTTACCTGGATTGCTATATTCCTTTAATAACAAAAACATTGATTATTGTATTTTGACCAAGGAAAAATGTGGCTGAAGGATTGTCTGAAAATTAACATACTAAACAGCTACATACATAAATATTTTCTACTGAAACCAAAGAGAAGTATTTAATAATGTCTCTTTCTCATTCTGATTAACTGGCCTCTACCAAGAACACTCATTTTCTACCAATGTAACAAGAAATAATTTGAAGATAACCTAAGCAAAATAATTCTAGAATTAGGAATTTGTGAAGGCATCTAAATATTTGAAGGTACAGCTCTGTTACAGATGACTCTTAAGTAGTTCAAATATATTTTGGAGGATTCTATATTTACCTGGCCCAGATTGTCAAAGTTGTATTTGTGATGCACCCATTTGTAATTGGCAGCCATGCAGTCAGACCTATTTGTGATATTTCTGATATCAACACCCAGGCAATGGTAAAATTTTCCTTTGAAAAGCTATAAGGAAAAGGAATTTTGTCAGACATTGAAAGAATAAAAGGATAAGAGATTTCTATATGAATGGCATGGTGACCTAATGGTGAAGATGCTTGCTTCCCACTCAGAAGGTTAAGAGTCAATTCTAAGTAGTGGCAGATGTTTCTCTTCTAGAGTGTAACAGAAAATATCTACTGTGACCTCTGCTTTGTGTCAGGAAGGGCATCCAGCCAGTAAATGCTCAGCTCTGTCCAATCACCCCAACTCTACAGGGATTACAGTGTTGTGGGGAATAAAAGAGGGGTGTGTGTGTAAATTTGTGTTATATGTTTGAACTGGTTTCAGGTCTTTTTTCTTACATTTGTTTGACGTACTCATCTGGGAATTGAAAAGGAAGGCCTCTAAAAGGGAAATTACTTCTATTCGCCACTCCTAGTTCCCAAAAAAATAGCCTAAAATCCACCACAGAATAGTAATTTGGCAATGACTTTGAGGGATTAAAAATTGAAAATGGGAGCATTTTCATAGAGTCCTTCATAGAGTCCTTCCATTCCCATCTTTACCCACCAAATATCAATAACAATATTTTATATTTAAATAAATAAAATATCAAAACATATTGGCTGTAGACCTTTCACTGCCAGGAGGCCAAATTGAAGCTATAAGCCCACCCTATGAAAAGCCATAAACTATATTGTAAGAGGAGCAACTATTTGCTGCACTTCTTATACATTTTGAAGTTGTTCCTCCTTGAAATAGGCAATACAGACTTTAGTAAATTTTTATATAAAGATTTACCCATTTTACAAAAGTAGATCAAAATAAAGAGAATGCCATTTCTTTCCATCTCTAAACAGCTGTTGGAGGATGCTTGAAATGTGGGGGGGGGGGGGGAGGGGAAGGGGGAATCAGAGAAATAAGAAAAGTTTTTTTTTTTAAATAATTGGTTGTCTCAAGGCATCTCATCTCTGACCAGACATCATTTCAGCATTCAGTCCTATGATTCAACTACATCTCATTGTGGCTCAAAATCCAGACCCTAATATCTTGTTAGCTTGAAACCTGTTCCTTCTTTACAGCACATGGGAAATAGATCAAGAAGTAAAACCATTAAAATGATGGACCTGGTTCATTTCCAGGGGTTTTTACTTGTCGTCCTTTTTTTAGGCCACTTTATTCTCCAGCCACTATTAAAGAACCACCTTTGTATTAAGGCAGAAAGAAATATTCTATAATAATGGTACTGCAAAGATAGAGAAAAGCTTGCAGCATCTCTTTTGACATATATGTATTGTGTGAACTTTGAACTATTATTCTATGTGGGAAATTGGATATGTTGATTACTAATCAATGTTAAGTTGGAGAAACAAGGGTAGCCCAGAAATGGAACTCTGTTCATACATTCTGCTCCTAAGAATTTAGGAGTGGCAGGTCTTGGGGAGGTGAAGTTAAAAGAAGAATCAGCCTAGAATCCCTATGATATATCCCAAGTGAACTAAGTCCAACCCCTTTTGAATTTTGTGGCTCTTTATCTAACTCCAAGAAGGTGCTAACCATTGCTTGAGAAGATTCCTATGCATAGGCATGATTAGCAATAAGTCTTGCTAATGTTTTGATCTTTCATGCCTGACAAACAAAGACCAAAGCTAAAACTGGGAGAGTTGGAATCCCAACACATCTAATGGGCAAATCCATTTCAAACCATACTTTTCAAAAGCGTTTGAAACTGTAATACAAACAAACAAAATAACTACATTAATAACAACAAATGCTGTATATACCTGCAATACTTTTGTATATAGTGGATACCATACCTGCACTCCAAGAATTCCAAAGATTATGAAGAAAGCACAGCAGATGAGGACAATATTTCCAATAGGCTTGAGTGATGAAATGAGAGTTTCAACCACCAGCTTCAAACCTGGAGCACGGCTGATGACCCTGAGAAAGGAGCACTGTGAGAGCTATAGGATAGAACCTAATACTTCACTTTCCATGCAAAGTATCATACCAAGAGAGTTTGGTTTGCAGTTCTGGTTTTAGTAAGCCAACATTTTGGCTACTTTGTAAAGGTAGGGATACCAGCTCCCCGTGCATTTCTTGCTTTTCCCGAATAATAGTTGTGCTGGGTACATTACAAAAGGTCTTCTCATTCACTCATTGAGTATTATGCTTTGGCTTAGATGCTAAATAATTCTGGCTTGAAACTTGGCAGGAATACTGTTTTTTTAATTGCTATTCTTTTCCCCAGAGCTACCTGTTTTTGTGCAGGGCTCTATTTCTTTATTAATTACTCCACTGATGCACCATTTCATCTTTTTGCCACTTATTCGAGTCACTCCCTGGTTGAAAGGTTATAAATAGATCAATAATAAAACAATCAACTTTGATTACGTTGAAGGCAAAAGATAATATCCATATTTGTATATTAAATGGTTGGTTCTCTAAGCTTGGTTTTTTCCTGCAGACATTTTGTTATTAGGCTCTGTAACATCATTAGTGCAACCAAGATTACCAAGGCAAGCATACGATATAAACAGTCAGAAATTTTCACTCTCACATCTACTGATGATCTTACCTAGTCCGGTAATGAAATATTTATAGGAAAACAGCCAGGTCAGAGACCACTATAACACAATGAGAATAATGACGGGTGACTAGCAGAGGTGAACAAAATTCAAACCTTCATCTCCACAGTCAAAACAGGTAGGATGGCAGCATTGCAATCCAAGCCCGACCCCTACTATATGTATGTGTGATATTTGGATTGTGATACCACATCTACTATCTTGCCTGTGTTGACCCCTGTTGTGGATGCCGATGTGTCAAAAGATAGCAGAAAACATAATTATTTAAAAAGCTGTTTCTTTACAACAACTTAAAATAACATGCCCCGATAAGGGGGAAATATTTCTTTGAAATATCACACCAACACTTCTATAACAGGAACATAACTGAGATTCAGAGGGGGAAATATAAAGAAATAAAAAAATAAGTAAATGTAGGCAAGAGTCCTGGAGAAAAGTGCTCTACCAATGAATTTTAAAGATTTCGGGGAAGACACTCCTCCACCCCCACCCCCCATGTTTCATCTTCAATGGAAGCAAATTGCCTAATATACTGAAAAAATTGAGAATAATTGTTCTTAGACACAACATGGGTTTAAGTCAGGAGACGTGGTCAGAAGCATGGTAGGATGCAAAAACCCACTGGGCTTTATGTTAAGAAGAATCAAAACCTTCATCACAACCATATACTGTCAAATACAAAGATACCATGCCGGAAACATCCACTTTTATAAAGGAAGGATTCAAGATAATTTAATATTTTTACCCCTACCAAATGCTTGTCTTATTGTTTGCACTGGATGTTTTTTTAAACACTCTATTCTTTAAATTGCTGTTCCTTACACCAGCTGTTAAGATTACCATTCTTAATTAAATACATGCAGAAGCAACAGCTACAATTTATACAAGTAATGTTAAGTCAGAAAAGATTGATTTAGTTAAGGGCATAAGGCAGGGTGGCCTTTCTTCTCTTCACCATCTGATAGTGTAATTGAATTACATGAACTTGGGAAAGTCTAAAGTCAAGATTTGGGGCAGCAATAAAAATGATAACACTTACTAACTTGTTATCTTTATTTGAAATGTTCCTGGGCAATGTCCAGACATGTCCAAACATAGCCTCTAATAAAGTGGTAAAAGTTAATTAATGAGTTTATTCATAATAATAATACATCCAAATGTTTTAAAACAATCATACAAGCAAGCTACCTAGAGAAAACTGGAAACTTCCTAATTCAATGTTATATTGCACAGTATTCCAAATATTTTTAATAAATAACTTCAAAGAGAATCCACAAGCTTCATGGAATTTCCTTTGGAAATTGATTTTTATCAAACAATCTCTCTCCCCCCCCCCCCCGGCATCAAACTGAAAAATAATTAAATATATTCACAATCACTGAAAAGGGATGTTCTGCAAATATTTATGGATATAAGAGAACTAATTTTTTTCTTTTAAAAGATTTACCTTAAATTAAATCTTGATGGGATTAGCCTACCCCAACCATGCTGGCAGAACGGTAATGCTGTGGAGCCCATCAGGCAAAGAAGAGCTGGTGGGCTCCAAAAGAAGAGTCTTTTCTGTTGTGACTTCTGCCCTCTGGAACATCCTGACATCCGAGAGGAAATCTGCACCCACCTTTTGACTTTCTGGAAGACCTTGAAAATATGGATGTGCCACCTAGCCTGGGCCCCCAATGGGATACGATATTTTGGAGATAGCATTTTGGCACTTCCTCCCGGTGTGCATTTTGCTCCCTCTCCATCCTGGTTAGTTTTATTTTAATCTAAATGCATGATCTTTATTTATTGTTTGAATGTTTTAGCGCATTTTAATTGAATGTCTGGAGTCACCTCTGGTGAGAGAGATGGCATACACATTTAATTAATTAATACAGTAAATAAACTTCATTGCCTTACTTTCAAAAAGTGACTGGTTGTTGTTGTTTTTTCATAGTCCTTACACCTAGTTAACCTTGGCTGCTCTAAAAATCTGAAGCAGGATCAACCTTACCTAATATGGAGATGGGGATTACCATGAAATCCATAGACTAGATTAGAAATTGAGGTAAACACCCCTGAAGAAGGCAATGGTAACTCATTTCTCTATTGTTGGCAAGAAAATCTGGACTAGGTCCATGAAAACAGTAGGAGCTGGGTTTGATTCAAGAGATGTTTTTACCTTACTAAATTGTTTTATTTGGCCAAACACATGAAACAAAACAAAATGTATTTTTGAAATTTTCTATGCAGGTTTATTATGTAGGTGAGGTCTATTTTCTTGGATCTTACCTCAGGGGGCGTAAAGTGCGCAACAGCCGGAGAACTCTTAGCACTCCCAAGATTTTGGCTCCTCCAGCAGAGGCTACCGAAACTACGATATCAATAATGGATACAAACACCAAAAAGCCATCCAAGATATTCCAACTACTGCGTAGGTAGGCCTGTTCTCCAAAATACAGACCAAGAGAGACTACCTAGAGAAGATTAAGGACTGTATCAGCATGCAAAATGAAACCATGAATTAGCAAAGCAAAATCACCTCTCTAGTGAGGTACACTTCCGATTCCTCAAAAATGGATTCATTAGGTCATAGAATTCATTGCAACAATAACAGGTAAAGAATTAATGTAAACACAATAACCAACTGCGCCAACATATTGTTCATCACTTTCAAGATAATAAATTTTGAGAAAAAGAGGAAGCTTTGACTAATTCCTCCAAGAAATATCTTCTATAAAGTTATTAACCAACTTCAAGATGATGATCACCTCATCCCTCTTATTGTACACAACTTTCCATCCTCATAAGGATGTTCAAATATTTTAGATAAGTAAGAGTAGAAATGAAATGTTTACAAATTCAGTCTGTAGGAGGAAATTGAAAAAAATTGAAAGAAGCTCCAAGGCCATACTAAACATTTATTTTTATCTTTGGACTGAAATGGATTTTCTCTTATCCAAAGAAGAATAAACAATTGGAGAGAAGCATCATTGAAATGTGCAAGCTTTTAACTTCTTTCCATCCAAAGATCTGGCTCCCCTCCCCCCTTCTTTCTAAATTAATTCTAGCTAATTGGGAATCATGTAATGAACTTGATAATAGTACTGAAACAACTACTAAATCTATTTTTCTATTGGTTGAAATGAGTGCAAGCAAAGGCAATTCATAATGAAGGTAATCCTTTCTCAACAGAATGTTTTCCCTTTACACAGCACTGAAAAATTCTGACACCATCCAGTGAAAATAATTGTGAAACTGGCACTCCTTTTCCACTTAAGATATTAGTAGAGGCAGCACAGCAAGAATGACTTGGCAGTGGGTAACTTACCTTCAGTGTCATCTCAGCAACAAAGATTGCTGTGAAGATGTAATTGGACACCGTGAGGAAGATTCTCTCCTAGAACAATCAAAGGCAGCCTCAAAATAGATATAATAAGCATCTTTCCATTTAAATTATTGCAGTGGGCTTGGGGAAATGGTGCTTACGTTAAGGTTAAGAATTACTATGATTCAAAATACAGTGTATTTGGGTATGTTGCCTCAAAAGCATCCCCCAACCCAGTATTTTAAATAATTTGCTTTGTTCTCTCCCTGCATAATCATACAATTAAATTCCTTTTAGGCAGAAATGTATTTATATCAACCAGCAACTGCAATTTTTTTTTCTTATTTGAGCATAAATGTCTTTAAAAATATAAATACAAATATATTGTCTGTATTATTATACCCTCTTGGTCACACAATGCAGGCATGCACAAGGAGATGGGTCTTCCTCATCTTTCAGATCTGTCTTTATGGACAGGATAGTCCAGTCACTATCCTACAAACATTAAGCATGAATAGAAGCAAGAACAGTCTTCTACACTTGAATATTATTTATATCCATATGATCTTTATTACTGTCTGAAACAAATGTCTCTGGATATTTCCAAACAGCATAGAATGAATTTTTAGAATTAAATCCAATTATTGTATACAGTACTATTTAGAGGCTGAAGAAAGCATTTATGAGTTTCTAACTCCTAAAATTACAAGTCTACTCATTATTATACAAGTCTACTCACTGTGCTCCTCTGTTCAATCTCAGGTCTCTCCAAGGCAATAGTAACACAGTTCAAGAAAATGAAGGCCAGGACGATATAATCAAATAGCTTATGAGCAATGATAGTTTGGCAGAGAATGCGAAATCTGGAAGACAGTTGGTTCTAAACTATAAAAGGTTATCTATGAATGTATGTACAATGGACATATCATAGTCAGAGCAGGCTTCCCCATGCATCCCAGTTCACATTAACAAAATTTGGTGGCAAACCCACCAGTTTTCAAACACATCTTCTTCAGACATTTGTTTCATCCCCAAAAGGTTTAATACTTAACTTTAACTTTAACTTTAATCATATTTATATACCGCCCCATCTCCCTAAGGACTCGGGGCGGTTTACAGCCGAT
>JAEANM010006370.1:0-18658 GCA_017656035.1 Myanophis thanlyinensis | reverse complement strand
TTTTTTTGCAAGTGCATCAATGTCCGGCGTTATATTTGTTGTGGCAATTCTCAAGATAGATCCGAGGTGTTGATCTGCTTGATCTGCTTAGCTTTTCGTTGGGCTGGTTCCTGCTAGTAACTAGTTTGGTGGGCCGGATGTGGCCCGCGGGCCGTAGTTTGCCCATGTCTAGTATAGGGTCTCCTGCTTGAGCAGGGGGTTGGACTCCAGCTCTGTTATGAATAAATCGAGATTTTTGCTCGTTTTTGCCTTCCCAGAAGAATGCCTGCGATGGTTTGTTAGTTTGGCAGCGCAATCGCCTCAGCAATCTAACTGACTTAAAATCTTACTGAAGTCAGCGGGGTTGAGGTTTCAAGATATAAATCAGATTGGTTGGATTTGGGTGTGCTAAGTTCAAAGGAAAAGTGTATTATTTCAAATACAACTGTGGGGTATATAGTGGATCTGAACTCTTGAATTTTAAAACTCTAGGTGTATAAACCTCTAAAGTTTCAAAAACCACAGTAGGGAATTGGGAGGACTCTTCTCAAAAAACGGGTAGACATAAAACCTATGAGTAAGCCAAAAATGTGCAGTAGGAGGCTGTACACCTTTGCTCAAAAATAAGTCCTACATAGCTAGTGGGTGCATAAAGCAATAAGTAATCCGCAAATACTAATATAGCATTGACAGATAATAAAGTGATTCTGCTTTCCCAAAGGTACGCACTTCATAGAGTACAACTATTCTTTCTTTCTGATATGAAAGAAACTGACAAACTGGGGGAAGTGGTAGCATCTGCCCAGCAATCTTATTGCTCTCTTTCTGCTGTCCAAACAGGTTAGTAGTTCTTAAACTGGGACAGGTACTCCCAAATAATAATTGGAGAATATTCTGGAGATAATAGAGCAATTTGTAATTGCTTGTCTGTGAGTCCAGGATTCAGTTTGTGAATGCCACTCCTGTAAAACAACAGTCTGTTGTTTTTTAATGGAAATATTATTTAAAAACAGAAAGGGGGGTAATTTGGTCAAACAGTTCAAAAATCACTGACTTATGAAATAGCTATTAAATCCCCATTGCTATGGTGATAAGTAATCAGCAGGGAAAGTGCAGTTATGGTCTTCAGAGCCTGCATAGACAGCTTTAAAATACTACTTCTGCAACCAATTTGTGATATACTTACACAAGATTCTTGGTTGGTTCAAGAAATAATGTTCCAAATAATATAAGCTTTGGAATGAATCAAGAATCCCTTTCTAACTATACAAGATCATTTAATGGAACAAGAGTGGATATATCAGGTTTGTTTATTTGTTTGTTGCTATTCTGGAGATAAAATGTGCAATCGTGCTCCTTGCAAACTACTGGGAGACTGCAAAAAACCCATAAGCTACATTAGATTTTTACATTTGTAATACAGGTATGTTGGCCATAATAGGTAAGATGCATGGAGAATAGTTTCTATAGGTCAGTGATGGCAAACCTTTTAGAGACTGAGTGCCCAAACTGCAAGGCGCGCAGCAGAGACACGAAGACCAGCTGGCCGGTGGGAGGTGGGGCATCACACCAGCAGCTCTGCAAGAGGTGAGATCTTTTTCTTTTATGAGCTTCTGTTTCGTCGTTTGCAGGGAAACTTCTGTTTCCCTACAAACGATGATGAGAAATGTCACGGAGAAACTGAGCTGAGCTGGCGCGACAGCATGTGTGCCTATAGAGAGGGCTCTGAGTGCCACCTCTGGCATGCGTGCCATAGGTTCGCCACCACTGCTTTAGGTTGCTAAATATTCTAGTAGATCTTTTCTTCATAAGGATGAGCTAAATTTATAAGTGGTGCACAAGTTTTTCAGGGACTTGCCCTACCTCAGAATATAGGCGCTATCGAGAAAAAAACTGAATTTGATTTAATTTAAATTAATGCCATTAAATTTAATTACCTTCCATATAAGGTTTTCAACCTTAGAGGTTGAAGTTTTTTTGTTTTTACTTTTGAATCAGTGTTGACTCTGGCAACTTCTTGGACTAGTTCCTGCAGTTTTCTTGGCAAGATTTTCACAAGTGGCTTCCCAATTACCTGGTTTCTAAGGTTGAAAGAGTGATGGCCCAAGGTTAGCTACCTAGTTTTATGCCTAAAATGGGCTGAGAACTCATCCTATTTATACCCACAATTAATTTATACAATTTTCTGTGCTGCATTATATGATATATTTTTGTACTTTAAAAATATTTTAATATTAAGTCTTGGATTAGTTATTAACTGTCTTTGTAATTTAAGTGATTTTGTTATGAGAAATCAATATTAATTACAAGCAGTTTCATTATGATGAAAAAAGAATACAGTCTCTTTGGAGATGCATAAGCAATTAAAATAAACTCCAAGAGGTATAGGGGAAAAGTCTTGTTTGCTTATTTGCAAAAGCAAAACTTAGCAGATTTTAATACGGTTCTTAAACATTTTTGCAGTTGTATGAATTAATAAGGGAAAAGGAGCGTTGGTGTGCACTCCTAATTCCAAAACTGCGATGTGCCTTCCATCTGCTCTGTTAAGCAAGGGATAGTCATTTAAATCAATTTATTTTTCCCAAAAGTCACTGCTTTACTTTCAAAATACATAGGGCCTTTGGTGCAACATCAGCTAGTGTGTTTGAATGTGTTTGAATAATTTTTTGCTTTAATTTTGCTTTACAAATAAAGTAAATCTCAATAGAACATACCCGTGTTTCCCTGAAAATAATACCTGGTCTTATTTTCAGGACAGTAGTCTGCTGTTTGTGCTTCTTTTATAGAACACAAATAGGGGAAAAAAATAAAGATAAAACAGCTGATGGGATTATAACATACTTTCCATGTGTCCAGATTCATTTCATCCAGTTCATTTTAACTTCTTGGGGATTTTCCTAGATTAGGAAAACTATTAGGAGCCGTGGTGGCAAAGTGGTTAGAATGCAGTACTGCAGGCTATTGCTGCCAACTGCCAGAAGTTCGACTTTCACCAGCTCAAGATGTTGACTCAGCCTTCTATCAGAGGTCAGTAAAATGAGGACCCAGATTGTTGGGGGCAATATGCTGACTCTGTAAACCGCTTAGAAAGGACTGTAAATCATTATGAAGTCACATATAAGTCTAACTGCTATTGCTCGTGCTATTTTTGCCACTATGCTCAAGCTGGAAAAATCATTTTTCATAAAATGCTCTACTGGATATGAAATTGACTAGGATAACTCATTTCTAAACATACTTGTGTTTTATTTCAATTTAATTCCAATTAAGGTAACCTCCCCTGTCTCTCTTCACCCCAGATCATGATTTGTATGTCTAGAAATCTTGATTACCCAGAAGAGGGGAAATTGTTTTGGTTTTTTTTCAAAAATTCTGTTAAAAATTTTTTTTTGTGCAATTAAATGCTGAGGTTCCCATGCCATCACTCTCTGTGTCCTCTATAGAGAAAAGTTTTATTCTATTTCTTTGCTAAGTGGAGAAAGGTAATTGTATGCCTCATCCAGTTGTTTTCCCCTATCAGTTGTGTAGTTGTGGGGGAAGCAATAAGCATCTATAGCGGTGGTGGCCAACCTATGGCATGCGTGCCAGAGGTGGCACTCAGAGCCCTCTCTGTGGGCACGCATGCCGTCACCCCACCTCAACTCCATTTCTCCATGATGTTTCTCACCTTCGTTTGCAGGAAAACAAGTTTCCCTGCAAACGATGAAACAGAAGCTCATGAAAGAAAAAGATCTCGCCTCCCGCCAGCCAGCTGGTCTTTGGGTCTGCCGCACAGTTGGGCACTCGGTCTCTAAAAGGTTTGCCATCACTGATCTATAGTATATCCTGAGGTGTGACTGGGAAGACAGATGAACTGATCTGCAAAAAGCCACACCTGACTTCTTTTAAGGTTCAGGCTATTCATTTCTGCTATAGATATTAAAATAGTTTTTTACTATCTCATTCCATGCTGCAATATCAGTATTTATATTTTTCTCTTCAATATAGAGTAAATTGTTAAATATTCAGATATACAAGTAATGGCTTAAAACAACATATTTAAAATGCATAGAAGATGCTGTGGCACTAAACAGAATGCTCAACAAAACAATAACTTAAAATAGAAGAACAGATATTGTTGATTTAATTAGATATATCACATAATTGAATTTATCTAAAAAAAAAAAAGCAATCCAACTCAAGTCCCTCCAAATGAGGTGCAGCTACCTTACCATCATCAGCCCCTAAGAATGACAATTTCAGCTGAAAATAATTCTGGAAATTTCCCCCTCTCTAATAACTGTTTATATATGTTACACTCATGCATAAAATCTCTCTCTTAGAAACCAAACTCCTAAAAAGACAAACCCGAGAGAAAGGAGTTAAACTAATGGTTTCTGATGTTCAATTTTTTAAAAAATATTTATAACTGATTCCCATCGGTGCGTAACAGCTATTCTCTCATTCATATACAAACCACACTCCTATATAAATGAATCTCTTACTTTGACAGAGATTGCCCACAGTTCATAAAAATTTCCCCATGCATTGCAAGTGGCTATGTGCTTATACGATCATGCAACAGATCTTGGTAGTTGAGTATATGTTGTCTTTCTTATTATCAAGTCAACAAAAGCCATTCAGATTAATATTTTCTGAGAGGTAAATGTATTCATAGCAGACACTGCAATTTTTGGGGTGCCCCTTTGAGTCATAAAGATGGACTTTTCTCTTCATGCCTTATCCTGCTTTGATAAACTGTATTGCTTCATATTGTCTTTTGGTATGAAATGAAAATTATGTCCCACTTTTGGAATGAAAGATATGAAAATTATTTTCACATTCTCAGCAATATGTGTAATTCGGACAAAATATATTCCAACTTGTCTCTACTATTAATGTTTGTAGGTATGCTCTGTAAAATGTGGTAGTACTATCTTTACAAATTTATTTATTTACTTTCATTTGTTTAATTATTGTACATTTATGTTTTTTTTATTACTATCAACTGTTAGCATAAAGCATGTTATATTTCTGTGTACAGTTTAATGATTCTTGGAATACTTTTAGATTAGCTTCTTAATAAATATGCACACAATTGGAAAATAAGTTGTAATGCTATTTGTTTTCCTTGTTAGCAAATCCAATGATGCTTTTTACTAAGAATTTATATTCTACAAAAAATAAAAATTCAGGTATAAAATCTGAGATTACACATATTAAAAAACAGAATAACATTATATAACGCTGTTATGATTTAAATTGCTTTGAAAGTTTTAGTAAATGCCACCTTATTATAACTAGATGCTTTTTTCTACAACTGAGAAAGTCTTTTATTTACCTAATTTCAAAATAATAAAAATGCAACAAATTGTTTTAGATCTATTTCAGAGAGTTTTGAATTACTGGAGTTATATTTGTTTTTGTAATATGAAAATAATCACAGACTTGTAAAATCTAATAAGATGGAATATTAATTGTTATAATTAGGATTGTAGCTGCATATACTTGAATATGTTAAAGAACTAAATAAAGAACGCTTTACAAAATGCTTCACAAAATGCACTTCAACTTAAAAGGTGTTTTACATTGAGGCATGGCCAGTGTTAACATACATAGTGAACTAAATAATGATACGCCTTCCCCAAAAATAAAATCTATCCCAAAAAATTAAGACCTAGCATGATTTTCTCCTGTGTACCTCATATAAGCCCTACCCCAAAAATAAGCCCTAGTTAAGACTCCATCCCACTGTATGGTTGCTTGAGGCTGCAATGCTGCAGGAGGCCATGTAGCACACAGGTGTCACCATGAGGTAAGGTAGGTGAGGGGTGGAGCGGACCCATGCACCTCAGGGCCCCTGCAGCCAGGTCACTCCCTGCTTGGCGACCTATGCCCTTCTCTTTCCTTTCACTCCACTCTTGAGCCAGACTGCCATGCTACGGAGGATGGGCGGGAGAGGCTCAGTCCCCTTACCTGGTCCCCTCCATCGTATCTGAGCCGGTGGGAGTGACTGAAAAGTTGTGCATCAGCCTCATCCACCGCTCAAGGAGCTTTCTTTGGTCCCCATCCCCAGGGACTCTTTCTCCACATACCTATAACTCTCACTAGCCCTCCCCCTGCCACCTTACTTGCCTTGTGGCGACACCCACTGTCTACATTGTCCCTGGGCTGGCTAAGGACTGGGAGGATTTTTCCGCCTGGAGTTGGGTGAGGAAGGCCAGGCTCCCTTCTCCAAAGGTTCTGCAAAGCCCTTGAGGTTTTGTGTAGAGGAGCAGATAGCTTCCTACAGGATTGGCCTCAGCACTTGCTTTGGGCAGCAAACAATAGAGTTTTGCTCTTTTTCTCCAGGGCCTTTGAAATCCCCTCCCTCTTCGCTTTTCTGTCCTAAAATCTAGAGCAGACATGTTTCCTTCCTGATCAGCTGAGGATAGGTACCAGTATGATTTTTGTAAGAAGCTCAGTATATGTGTGAGTCCAGCCTTCTTGTCATGGGCTAGCCCTGTGGGAAGTGGATTCATTCCTCCACCTTTGACTACAAGTGAGTGTAGTTTGTCACTCTGACAAATGTGAAAGAATTGAGAGGGGTAATTTATTTAACAGAGGTCAGGCAAAAATATTAGGTAACTGAACTGTACTTATTCTGCCTTTTATTACACACGCACACATATATACACACCTTTAGCCGTATTCTGATTACAGGTGCTTTTTAGCAATAACTTAGATTTATATACCACTTGATAATGCTTTACAGTTCTCTCTAAGCGGTTTACAGAGTCACTTTATTGCTCCCAATAATCTGGGTCCTTCCTCATTTTACTGACTCGGAAGGATGGAAGGCTGAGTCAACCTTGACCAGTCAGGATTGAACTCTTGACTTAGGACCATATTTGGAACTAGCATTTCCATAACTAACAAGATGGTTGTTAATTAAGTTATGCTTAATTTTATGATTTTTTTTTCTGTCATGATGGTAATCACTGCAGTTATGAAGTGAATCAGGAAGTTGTTAAGTATATCCAGCTCCCCATGTCTTGCGAGAAGCTGGCTGGGAAGGTTGCAGATAGCAATCACATGACCCCAGGACACTTCTAACCATCGCAAATACCGGTACATGCTAGTTGCCAAGTGCCTGAATCAGTGCTGCAATGATAATAAGTGCATGGACCAGTCACTTTTTTCATTGTCATTGTAATTTTGAGCATTTGTTAAATATCTGTTGTACAATACCATTTGGCATAGTTCAGTGTTTCTCGACTTTGGCAAGTTTACGATGGGTGGACTTCAATTCCCAGAGTGCCCCAGCCAACTATGGCTGGTTTCTGGGAGTTAAAATCCATCCATCTTAAACTTGCCAAGGTTGAGAATCACTGTCTGTACCTCATAGAAATGGAATTGCAATCCAAATAATCTGAATACTATAGGGCTGTGATGGCGAATTTATGGCATAGATGCCACAGGTGGCACGCAGAGCCATCTTGCTGGGCACACAAGCTGTCGGCCAACTTACCTCCAGCTGAGCATGCACATGCGATAGCACATGCACACATGCGTGATTGCAGAGACCCAGCTGGTCTTCGGGCCTCCGCTGTGCATGCACATGCAATAGTTCATGAGTGCCTGTGCACAGCGTGCGTGCATTGCACGTGCAAAAGCTGCACGCACCCGCAGATGGTGAAGTTGCACATGCAGCACATGTGGAGGAGTTGCACACAAGTGCAGACGGCACATGCAAAGCATGTACTTTTTAGCACTCGGTAAGTAAAAGGTTCACCACCACTGTTATAGGGAAACAAATGAAGCTGGAGAAATGCTTTAAGTGACCTAATGTGAACCATACGTGAATGGTGGTGCAGTTAGTAACAGCATGGAACATTTTAATAAGATGGTACAAAACAGAGTTTAAAAACAAAAGAAGTACAGTATATATTATGTAGGAATGTTAAACATCACAAGATACAATAGGTTAGAGGCAGGAAACACAAATGTAGAAAAGTTGCTTCCTGTCTCAAACTTAAATTTAGTTTCTGACAAATGCAAGCTGATGGAAATATGCATTATGTTTTTTAAAGTACTACAGCTCTGTGTGGTTTTTAAATTTAATTTCCTCCTTACAGTTACTCTTATATTTGAATCATACTATAAAAGAAGTTTTAAGAATCTTAATTGTAGAATAAAACCTTTTTAGATTTTAATTACAACAATAACAAATGGAATGATACATTAATTCAAACCATATGGTTTCTTAATATACTATATGAAATCAAAGGAAGAATTTAGATTTATTTTTTGAGTGTGTGTTATAACTATTATGATGATTTTTGTGTAATTAAAAAGAAAACTGCTCCCACTGATGATATGATCAAAATAAATGTAAATAATGTTCAGCTTCCAGAATGGGGGCATCTATATCTGTATTTGCCAACCAGAGCAACTTTGAAATGTGTGGACTTAAACTCCCAGAATTCCCCAGACAGACAGCAGTGGGTAACTGGAGCTGATTATCTGGATAAGGTCAGAATCTAGACCCGTGTCCAGTTAATCAGCTCTGTTTATCAATTCTAGTGTTAGGTTAATGTTGGTTTTCTGTGATCTGACCTTCATCTCATTAAATCACAGTATTTTCAGATTCAGAGAATATATAATAAAAGGTACTATAATTTTGTTTGTGTTTAAATTTTCCAGAGGACAGTCATGATTCTCTCACACAGTGAAATAATGAAGAGTTTTGCCATGTTTTGAAGAGAAATGCATTTATTATGTCCTATGTCTGTGGTGGCAAACTTAATGCATTTATTATGTCCTATGTCTGTAGTGCCAGCGGTGGCATTCAGAGCCCTCTCTGTGGGCACATGCAATGTTGCCCCAGCTCAGCTCCACCATGTTTCTCTGTGCCATTTCTTGCTGTCATAAATGACAAAACACAAGCTCATGAAAGAAAAAGATCTCACCTCTTGCAGAGCTGCAAGTGTTGGGATGCCCTGCCTCCCACCGGCCAGCTTGGTCTTCAGGTCTTTGCCGTGCCATGCGCACATGCAATTTGGGCACTTTGTGTCTGAAAGGTTCGCCATCACTGTCCTATGTTCTTGTAGATGGGCCATTTCAATTGATGCAACTTTGATGCCTAAAGCATCATTCTTGGAAATTTAAAGAAGATGCATTTAACTATTGCTGGGAAAAGGAGTGGAAGGAAATACCAAAAGAGAGATGGGAAACATCAACAATTTACTGTAAAAAATAGTCTATAGTAATATTTAAAATGAGCACACAGCATATTGGCTGCAAAATGCTTGGAATTGCCAGTCCACACATTTTAAGGTTGCCGAATTTGAAAAGCATTGCTATAGATGAAACAGCCTTAAGCCAGCACTAAAGATAACAAGGTCCTAATCGTGGAGCTGCACTGAGAATTCCTGTAAACCTTCCTCCCTGTTCAGTATGATGTACCATATTTTTCATTCCATAAGATGCACTTTTTTTTTCCAAAAGTGGGTGGAAATATCTTTGCGTCTTATGGAGCAAATATTGCCAGTCCTTTGGCGAATATTAGCCGGGCTACAGCAGCAGGGTCCTTTTACAGCCTCTTCTGTCTTTGTCATTGCCTGCCTCTTCTGTCTCTTTTCCTCAGTGCAGAAGTCAATAGGCAGAACTGGCACATGAGAGGACATCTATTTGCGGTCGTCTCAGGCTCCGCCTCCTGCCCTGACTACATTTTCAAATATATTTTTTCTTGTTTTCCTCTTTTAAAACTAGGTGCGTCTTATGGAGTGACAAATACGGTAATTTAGCTATCGAAATAAAGGGAACATTAATAGAAACAATAATTTTCTTAGATTTGGGAGTTCTCAGAAAGTGGGTTGCAGCCAGGGTGAATAAAATTGATGATTTTTTTTAAAAAATATTGTATATTCTGTCAGTAAGTCAACAGCAGGTTGGAGGAGCTGCTATAGGACAGAGATGACAGTTGCTCTTTAAAAATTATGATTTAAATCAACTTGATTTAAATCAAGCCTTTTTACTAGTGATTTAAATCGTGATTTAAATCAAGTTGATTTAAAATCAAATCCAGCCTGGTTGTAACATGATGATAATGGGGGAGGTGGATAATGAAGATGATGGTATATAGTACATACAATATAAAATCACAGCTGCCAGTTCTAGGGTTGGCCTTCATAACATCAAGTTCTTCACAGGAACCTAAGATACCATAACTTATGTGTAGATTCATGCAGTGTGATCTTTTGTAACTGACAGGTGGAAATTTTGTCAATACACAGTGTTTTCCAGTGTGCCAAAAATCACTGGGACCACCATTGCTAATTTATGCCATAATCCACGAACTTCAGTTTTCAGATCTTAATACTTTGATACTTTATAATGTTCCTAATTTTTTTTGTCTTCTATTCTACTATTGCCTGTCATTGCAACTATTTACATTCAGTGTTTTGATTTGTAGACAAATTGCTGGCATTTTGTAACATTTTAATTTTAACATTTTAATACCTTAATTTGGTAAGGATCTGGATAAATTTCTTAGTGCTGAGACAAACACAGAGGGAGAAGTAACATCACTACTCAAGTATTATATTTCTCTTCATGATTTTATTCATAGTTAAAGTCCATGGCCTCTGAAGATCTTGCAGACCAGTTACCAAATTTGTATGTCCGACAGAACTCTTCAAATTCAGTTTCTCTAGAATTTGACCCTGATGTCAACTATCAGTTTGTGGAAATCTTGGATGAACGTTATAAATGTACACGCTGTCACCTAGTCCTCCATAATCCGCACCAGACAGGATGTGGACATAGATTTTGCCAGTATTGTATTGTTTCTTTGAGGTATGAATTACTTCTTTTTCTTACAATATTTGTGCAAATCAAATGTCACTGTCACTGTTTCCTTCATAACTACTATAATTTGTGAATTTATAGAATGTGCAAGGGTAACCGAGAACTTTAAAAAGATGCTTATTTAATTTTGCTCTTCTGGTGGTGCTATAGAATTCCAGCAGTATTACGTACTTAAGTTCTCCCTTAAATAAATGAATTTCAGCTATATTTAATGCTTTCTGGTTACTATTCATAGTAATTTTTCTGAGTAACTTACACCTAGTAGTGTACCAAAAAAAGTAAAATGTGGGCAGATTTTATATCTTGGCTGGGTAATGCTATGAGAAGTATAAGGTATAGACCCTGGTGAGAAATGGCCCATATATTCTGAACTTAAGATCTTAAACAGCTGTATTTTCCCGTAAAGTTTTGTTTTTCCCAGCACTTGAAATCATACGTGACTTTAAGAGCACAAAAACATTACAATGATTGAATCAAGTGTGGCTTGGTGTCATATCTTTACAAAAAATTGATATATATTTTTTTTAAACCCTCCAATCTGTCTTGTTAAAAGTTTCATTTTGATTCACTAGGTTTTCATTAGAGGGTTGCTGTTTTCTTTTTCTCAAATATCCAGAAGCTTCTGGTTATGTTATATGAATGAAGTGGATATGTAATGATAGCTATTATCTCAAAGTGACATTAGCTAATTAGGGTGCTACTAATAAACATGTGAGGGCAAAGCTGTGTAGAATCATGTCTGGAAATACTGGCCTCACCTGCATCTTTTCTTCCCTCTTTTTGTTGAATAAACAGCTCATACTCATACTCATACTCACCTGGTAGTGATCCTACTTCACTCAGATTGTGTGGAAAGCTATATGTATCTTTGAACTCCCCACAGTAGCATTTTGAAACTAGAGAAACCTCTCATTATGTGAAACCTCTGTGTGTGTGTGTGTGTTTGTGTAGAGAGAGCTTTTCTCATGAAATATATACCGTGTTTCTCCAAAAAGCAGGCAGGGTCTTATTTTCTTTTGACACCCCCCCCCCATGGCTTTGCCTTTTTTTTGGAGGGGTCTAATTATTGAATCATCTCATGGCAGTGGCACCCACAGCCCCGCCAAGTAGAAGCCCATTGCTAACCCACTTCTTCTGCAGCCGCTTGCCACCACTCGCACGCATCGGCCCGGCCTCCATTTCGCCTATAGATGCCTTCTGGACAGCCATCTGCAGCCAATAACAAAGCTCGGATCGCCCCGGAGCTCTATTATCAGCTGCAGAGAGCTTCCAGAAGGCATCTGAAGATGAAATGGAGGCTGGGGCAATGCGTGCGAAGAATTGCCACAGAAGAAGGCAATACAGGTGTCGAAGTGTGTGAGCACTGGTAAGTAGGACAGCTCCACCCCACCATTCCCACCCTAACTTATTTTTTACCTATGTGCCTTGCCCCACGCTCTGAACCCCAGGGTGAGCAGGGTCATAATTAGGGCTAATTTTGTAGGTGGGGCTTAATTTCATTGCATGAGCTCAAAAACGTGATAGGGCTTCTTTTCAGGGTGGGTTGTCTTTTTGGAGAAACAGGATATTGCAAACAATCAATGCAAAATAAATGTTATAAAATTTATTATTTTTATGCACCAACAGCATAAAAATAATAAATACAAAATATAAAAATAAAAGTTTCAAGTCGGTAACCAAAAAAAATTTGTTTCTGTCTTTATAGAGATTTAAATACAGTATCTACATGTCCTATAGACAATGAAATAATAAAACTTCAAGAGGTAAGAAAAAATTGTTTATATGACTTTATTCTTATATTCATATTCATACAATCAGTAAGTATCATGCTATTTGGGCAATCTGTTTATTGAGGGTTTTTTACTGTATCGCTAAATGGAAATTATAATCAAAGTAAGGGAAATTTAAACCCAAATGAAAAAGAAATATAAAGATATGAAAATAATCCTTGCTAAATAGTATTTTCAAACATGATACGTTCTGAGACTTATAACTAGCATTATTTCCAGGTATGGGAAATCTTATCTTAATAATGTAGTTCTCTCCCATTTCTTTCGTTGGTCACATAATGTTGCAGTTGACAGAGTATCATCTATCTAAAATGCACATAAATAATATATAAAATGCAATAATTAATTTTAGTAAGGTTGCCAGGCTGTGTCTTAAAGGCAAAGGATTGTCATGAATTACTTTGTGTGTGTGTGTGTATATATCAAAATCATACTTTTTTTTAATTTAAGGTTTTCAAAGATAATTGCTGCAAAAGAGAAGTACTCAATTTGCAAATATTTTGTAAAAATTCACCAGCCTGCACTGCAAAATTATGTCTAGGGCGATACCAGGTTTGTATTCCTGTATTATAACGTCAAGTGGGTTGAAAATAAATGCTTCTAGAAACTGAAAACCAATCTTTGTTCACTTTTTTATCAAATATCTTTTTGAAGAAAATAATAAATGTCAGAAAACTACAATTCTTTATCCATTGCAATTTTTTGAATTTATTCTCAAGATGCACAAAGTTTAGATTGATACCTAAACAAATTCTTCCAAACGTATTGTTCAAGGACATGCAAAGACTAGATTTTTTTCAGAAATCTGTTCTGTGTTCCCCTCCCTTTCCCTCTAGCTAATGCTGAAATGATTCTATTGTACTGAGTTAGATGTTTGCCCATTGAGTTAATCAGGAACTTAATGCCGTTTATTGTAGAGTACCTTTCTTTTGGCTTTCTTTGGTTCTATAAACGAGCAGCTATGCTCCCCACTGACTCTGGGTGACAAATTGCAAAGATAAAATGCAGTGAGATAATGGTCATGAATCACACTCTATTTCACTGTCCTGCCTAGCTTTACCCATTGAGCAAGAAAGCATGCATGCTAAACAGAGCAGGATTTGGGAACATATGGCTTGTACAGTAGTTTCAGGATGCAGAAACCCCTTTGACTGTGCAGGCGCAGAAGGGAAGGCAATTAGCTGCCCAGGACATCTTCCCTCAGGCCCATCAGGTTCCCTACCTCAAATTTAAAAAATAAATGGGACATTAGTGTGAATTGCATCAGCTTTTCCCACAGACCCCTGACCCAAATATGTATTGCTGCAACCTAAAGTTTTGCTTAGAATAAGGCCCTCTCTAGCTTAAAAAACAAAGTTAAGCTGAGATAGAAAAAGCATCAAGAAAACGTAGTAATGAGGAGAAACCTGTTCTTTCTTCCTTTAAATAATTGGGTGTTGTCAGCAATTGTTGCTACCTTGGAACTTGCTTATAGCAAGTTATTAATGTCACATATGAACATTTTTAAAGTTACCAGTCCTAATAAAGCTTCTTAAGGGATCCTTGTATTCTTGTCCCTTCATATGTAGGAATTTTCATGTATTTCTATTGTCGTCTTTCTGTTTTTTTGCCAGAATACAGTTTTGCTTAACAGAATTTGACTTAAAATTCTTTTGCAAAAGTTGAAGTAAAACAGTGTCTACCATTTTTATTCACATAGATTTGAAATGATGAAAGAACTCTTAAAATACATGGAATAGGACGGGTTTTCAAACTTTTTCAGGATACAGAACCAGTTAAGTTAAAAAAAAACAATCCAGAATTCCTGATCAAGAGGCAAAATTCTAGTGATAGAAAATCAAATGTATTCAAATGAACTTTTTGTTGTAGTTAATCTCTTATTGAAACCTAGAGTTCTTGGAACAGTTTAAAAGATCCTGTATTCTTTTTTGAAACTGACAATAGTCTGAGAATTTTTGAACTTCGCTTTTTTTAAGAAAGGAAGTTGATAAATACCACTTAGACCAAATTGTTTGTAAGACTGAATGTCTTCCTCTGCCTCTTTCTAAATATGACAGTATAGGCATGATTATTGTTCTTCCATCAATAGTATAGACTTATGTGTAGCTTAGGTGCAATCACTTTACTGTTTTCCATAATCCTTTTCCTAACTCATTTATTAATTCAGGTATTGTTGTAATGTATTCAGATATTTTTGTCAATAAACCTAATGGTATTAGTGGTATTCTTGTAAAACCCCTTTTTATGCCTGTTATGATCTCCTTGAACTTCTTTTATGCATGCTTTTTGTTGTTGTTAAAATTTTCTATTTTCTGCATGGTTTTTTTCTAATTCTAATTTTGTTCATATTCTAAACTTTTCTTTCAAAATTCATGCAATTCCTGTCTGTTTTGAATTTATGACAGTGTTTTATATCTAGAAAATATAGGATATATATGGAAACCTTTTCTGCAAAGGGAGTAAGCTTGCTTAACCTGGTACTAACCTGGTGCTAAGTTTTCTCAGCATATAAAAGAAGTAAGGTGATTAATGAGGGTACCAATCAACTGGAGACGTTTACAGCATTAAGTATCATCAGTTCTATACTGAGAACAGCTTCCTCAAAAATAATTAAAAAGAAGTAATCCAACTATGCAAATTGCTTTTGTAGTGCACTAGGAAGTGGTTAATAGTTTTAATCGGGATATTTTATTCGAAACTTCAAAAGCTTCTATTCTTTGACTCTGATATTTCAATCAGACACAACTTTTATAATCAGCAGGATAATAAATTAAGAAAAAAGAGGTTTATGTTTGCTTGGAGGAAGAAGTATTTATGTCAGAGTTTGTAAGTACAAACCTAGAGGATATGGCTGCTTTCTCTGTATAGTATAGCAATCTGTCTAATGTGGGTAAAATCTACATTGCGTTATTCTACTTTTCTCTTCACAGGATCACCTGCAACAGTGTTTGTTTGAAAGTGTGCAGTGTACTAATGAAGGCTGTCAGGAAAAAATGGTTCTAAAGGATTTAAAAGAACACCTTATTCAGCAATGTAACTTTCGAAAAGAACAGTGCCAGTACTGTAAACAGCCTGTGATATTAGTTAATTTAAAGGTTAGATTCAACCAAAATGTTTTAAATTGTGTATTTTAAATTACATTATAATTTTATTTTTATAACGCTATGAATTAATATGAACACATCCAGAAGATACGATATTGGAGAAAGTTTATAGAATACTGTCTCCCATATGATCTATCACAGTCTTGAAAATAATGAAGGCACTCTGGATTATGCCATCATCTATAAACCACATAATTTTGAAAATGCAAATTAGAAGCATTTTGGACACTAGTTGAAATTCATTGGCTACTAAAGAGTTACCGACTGTGAGATGCTATCATTTCTGTATCAGACCTTATTAGAACTGCAAGGAATAATTCATGTTGCCATCACTTTCTCAGAGGTTTCCTGAAATGTTTTTGTATTGCTGTTTGTTAAGTATCAAATCATTGTCATTTACAGCAGCTTCAGGTAGGGAGAGTAACATTTTTAGTTTATGCTTGGTTTTTTTCCCAGTGGGCAAGAGGAATACAAACTCTGCAACTTTTATGGAAAATATTTTATAAAGTAACTAGAAACAGATACCAGTTTTCTATTTTATAACCAATTAGTTTATTGCTAGTTGTTTCAATGTATTTTAAAATAAGGACCATTTTCTTCTGCTTAAGCACAGCATAAAATGGAAGAAAATAAAAGCAAGAAAAACCAGTAATTATAATGGACCCTCCTTAGTTCTTTGGAAAGTAAAGGCCTGGAAGATCAGAAGTTCTTTTAAACGTCCATTACTCTACCCTTACGATAAAGGTAGTGTTAGTACTCAAATGTTTTGGTTTCTTGTATGAAATATCTTGAAGGGCTGATACCAATTTTGCAAATCCGAAAGTTCTTCTTCCCTTCCTTGCTGTTATTTTCCAGGGAACTATTGAGGGTGCCTTCTGAATCACTTCCCACACATTCCTTCCTTCAGTGGGCTGAAATAGCTCTTGTCTAACCACTGACTTGTCTTAAATATTACAGCTTTTCTTCCTCTCGTCCCCAAGTTTATTCTCACAGACCATTACAGTAACATGGTGATGAAATATTAGAAGTTTTAAATTGTCTATATTTAATATATTAATTGTGATATCAATTCTTCTCTGACAGCTTAGTTTTTTATATAGCCCAAATGCACCACCAGACTAGAGGTGCGTTGTGGTTGTGCAGGTGTTTGGGCAGGATGGGGGGAAATTTGCACACACACAGTTACCATTATATACTAAGTATATTTGGGAGGGAAGGAAATGGAATATCTAGGAAGAAGACATAGGTGATCAGGGTGGAGCATGAATGGAGACTCCACATTGCCGCATTCTGATACTGTCCATTAGACAAGTTCAATATCCAGAGATAGAACTTTTGGAAAAAGTAATTATTTAACTGTATTCCTTCTGATAATGTTAACAAACCCTCTATGGGACTGTCCTTGTGGACTGTGCCTGTTACTGATTCTATTAGGACTTATTTTCACTAACTGACAAATCTCTTTGTTGGGCTTAACTGTCATCATTATCATCTTCCAATGTATTTTCAGACCCATGAAAAAGTAGATTGCCCGGATTATCCCTGGATTTGTCCCTATGGCTGCATGCAGAAGATTCTAATGAAAGAGGTACAATATTATTTTTGGTTTGTTAGAAGAATTTTAAAATATAATACAATATTTTAATAACAAACTATGCCTACTTTTGCTAGTTTGATATGGTATGCAATAACTGTATTTAAATCTTAGCAAAGTAATTCTATATTTCCATAAAGGTGTAGTACTAAAATTATTATTGAAATTGTAAATTATAATTAGACAATTTCCCTACTCCTAGGAAATCATCTAGTTTTCACCCAAGTTTGTATAGAATGTTGGTAAAAATTATGCTTATTAACCCTCATTCTCGTACCAAATTATTTCATTAATATCTACCTTAATCTGTGATTTTTACAGGCAGAAGATCATGTTTTGGTATGTCCTGAAATGGAAATTGATTGTCCATATAAAACGTGTGGCTGTCCTAAAAAGGTATTGTACAATAAGACAGACATAATTGGTACTACAATAGAAGCAGATTTTCCAAAACATTAAAGAGAGGCAGTTAATCAGTGAATATTTTTCCAGTCCTCTTTGAAGTTTCAGCAATAGAGAAGATTTCCCCAATATTCTAATTACTTTAAAACCATGCTAAGAAAATGTACTAATCAGGGTGCTTTCTGGATTATCTATTACATTTAATATAATTTATACATCTATTTTTTGTAGATTAAAAGAAACAAGCTTTTAGAACATGAAGATACCTTCTTGAGAGATCATATGCTACAGATTGTAGATAAGAACTCAAAGCTGGAAGATCAGGTAACGTGCACATTCTTGTAAATTCCCAAAAGTTGTTTTTAAAAATGAAAGCTGTTTTGGGAATAGATCAGTGTCAAACTTGCAACGTCACGTTGTCGTCACGTGACGTATCGCAACTTTTTTCCCCTTTGCTAAAACAGGGGTGGACATGGCCAGCATGTCACGCATCCAGGCTGCGAGTTTGATACCTCTGATGTCAAATGTAGAATGAGGTTTTAAAAATGACTTCACATCTCATGGAGTACCATCAATGGGTAAATTTGCTTTAGTGAATTTGCGTTTAAAACTTTCTCCATTTATCTCAATTGGGACATTTTTAGCGGTTTCCCATCTTGCTACTAAGTAGACCTAAACTATTGAGTTTCTGCAGTCTGATTGCATCATGTTTCCTCAGAAGCATATAACATAAAACTGCAATTGACATCAGATCATTGCAGCAATTCTTTTGAAACAAGAAGTTTTAAGGTTCTCCTTTGGACAAAGGATAAATACTGTTGGCTGATGAAGTAGAGTCTAATGCAGGGATGGACAAACTTTTTGATTCGCGGGCCACAATGATTTCTAAAATTTGACAGAGGGGCCGGGCCAGAATAGGAGAATGGTATGTTTGTGTGAACTAATATAAATTGGATGTG